>CM016626.1:153615379-153796476 GCA_005393395.2 Gossypium australe
CCCATCGTGTGATACCAAATCACTGGCGTCAATCCCTCAATACCGCCTTGTGGGGCCAACCCACTGTGGTGCGAAACCACGGGGACGAGACGCTGAGGTGCCAAACCTCTGGAGGTGCCAAACTCTGGTGACCCAAAGTCACAAAGTTGTGTTACCAAACACTGGTGCTCGTCAGCACAAATATCACTGCCCCCTCCACTCGTACAAACCCACACCAATCATGTACAGGTATCAACATATATCATCATGAATTTAGTAATGCACATAGGTTTAATCATCAACCAATCAGTATATATTACATGCCAGATACATCATGCTTACCAAAAGCATCACAATAGGGACTTACCTGACCCCTTGCCACATACCTTAATGGTATCTCATCCATCTTCCATGGATCCAAACATACATATCATATGTATAAAGATACAATAACAGCGAAGTGTATATAGGTACACAATATCATAATAACCACATTTATCAATGGAAACGAGTGTGTATGTACACACCTGAAAGCCTTATCCAAAGGATCGATCCAAGACCCTCGATCCCCTGCTCCTTGCTATAGGTTTGGTTTCCTACCAAACCGGAACCAACAATGGTTCTCTGCCAATCGGCCTTCCCTTAAAGCATAAAACCATTAGTCTCAATCTTAACAGAAACTCAAGAATAAACCATCAACCAACTTCTTACCATCACTTACCCAAAGATTAACAGAGGATGACAGTTCCTCTTGATTGCCTTCAAAAACCCAAGGCCCTAACTCCAATTGATTAGAACGAGAACCCCAACACTCTACTGATATTCGGCCACTAAGAACTACTAGGAGAGAAAAGAGATTCGGCCACAAAGCTTTACAAGAAAGAAAGACATTCGGCTTTAAGTGCAAAGAGAGAAGATGAGAAATAGGTAAAGTTTCGGCTAAGGGTATAGAGAAAAGAAAGAAAATAAAATGAAGGTTTAAGGGAACAAGATGATAAGGTTTTGGTTTAATGAAATGATAAGAACAATTAGAAGTTTTGGCTAAAAAGGAGATATGGATTCGGCACAAGAGTTGAAAATATGAGAAAGAAAGACTACTAATTTCGGTTTCAACAAATGAATAAAAGAAAGGGAGATGGTTGGGAACTTTCGGCCACCAACTCAAAAAGGCAATACAATTCCGCAAAAGAGAGATTGAGCTTTCGGTTTGCAAAAGAAAGTATGAAGAACTCACTTAGAATTTCGGTTTGAAGGAGTGAAGAAAATGAGAGAAGTTCTTTAGAAGAATCGGCTTACTTGACAAAAAGAGAGAACTTGCTAACTCATGACCGAAATCACCAATAATGTCAAAATGACATTCGGCACACCCAAAATCCCATACCAAGCCGTCCACACTCCCCCCCAAAACTCCTAAAATTCGGCCAAGATCCCCCTAAACACTCCAAGCCACCATTTCAAAACACCTTGATCGAGTCCTCCTCCACAAATCACTCTCCACCCACCATTTCACCAATTGACTAGGTCATCACCAGAGTTCAAATTGCCACCAACTCCTCCCTTCATGCCGTCCAAAAAGAATGCAAAATGGGAGCATTCCACAGCTTGAACCCAAGACCTTCCCCTCCTGCAGATGACGCCATACACACAAGGCCTTAGTGGCGTCTCACCTGCCACTTTGCTAGCCCATCTTATGTGACACAAACCTCCCAAATATTCTTTTAGACCCCCAAAAGCCAAACTTCCATTTTACCCACTAAAATCAAAAACTTCCAACTTCCTTCCCTACCTTCCAGGGTTCTCTAAACCCCTTAAAAACATGCCTAAGCACACATATAGCCTACCAACACCCGAGATATGCACTAGGTGCATAACCCCTAAAACCAGGGTGTTACAGTCCTGCCCTTTGGATTCCCCTTTTCTCCCTCTCATTTGTCAAACCAAAAAAAAAAATAATACTCCTAAACTTCAGAACACTCGAAACCTTAAAAGAACATAAATTATCAAAATATAAAAGCTTACACTCAAACCAGAACCCATGTATTAAACCTTCTCCATTGTCCTTTTGCTTCTAATTAATCGACTATTTGGAGAAGAAATAATAAGGATAAAAATGTAAGAAACCAGCAAAAGTCCTTTTACAGAGAGAAAAAGCTAAAATTTTTAGCTTCTCCATCTCTGAAGAAGTGCTTCTCTAACGTTGAAAATTTTCCCCCACTGGCTCTTTGTTCTTTATTCCTTTTCAGTGAAAAGGACTTTTGGATCCAAAAGTCCATCTGATGGAATGAAGAACGGGGCCTAAGTTACCTAACTAATCGAATTTATTTGATATGCATATTCTAACCTTCCAGGGATATTATTTCGAACATAGTTTCAATAGCCAATATTTCAAGTTTCACCCTAAAAATTATTCGAACTTCGATTGACATCGGTATTAGTATTAGTACAGGAGGATATAGGTTTTGGGTGCACTGAAGCGTATTATCTTCTTATTTGAGAGTTTTAAAAAGACTATAGGTAGTTCTAAGCGTTGTATCAAAAATAGCATATATAATAAGAACATAAAAATTTATACATTATATTTTATCAAAAATTATATAAGTATTTATCAAAGTATTTATATTTTAAGTAAATTATATTGGTAATCACTTAATTATTAGAATTTTTTATCACTCGATTATAAAAAATTATAAAATGGTCATATAATTACTGGATTTTGTTCTTTTTTTTTGTCACTAGTTATTAAATTACTAATAGAAAATATTTCTTAATGACTTTTAAATTTGATATAATAGTAACTTTAACCCTTAACTTTTGACACGTGACACCTCGAGCCGGAGAATAATATATGTATATATATAATAATATATATATAAGGCTCATGGCCTGAAGTTAGGGGTAAGCAACCTATACTTCTCCAACAATTTCTCTCTTAGCCGAACTTTTTCTCTATCTTCTACACTGATCACCTAATTAAATAGCTGTCCGTTGCGTACTAAATAAAATGAAACACCCAACTCCAGTACTTACTTTCTTGTGTATTTTCTTTTTGTAAATTTAATATTTTCAAATATAAATAGAGTCATTACAAAAACTAAAATTACATTTATATACACATTGAAAGTACTGCATATATATAGTCTGCCTTTTGGCACGGTTTTTCTCTGTCTGCCTTTTGGCACGTAGGCTTGCTAATTTTTTCGAATCTCCTTTTCAGATCCTGTGTTTTTTTATTATTTGATCTTCTTCTTTGGAACATAGTCTTTCTGGTGTGTGTCTATCGTCTTTGTTTTCCTTTCTGATGGAGGAAGTGTTAGCAGGGCTGAGTTTATTGGATGATGAGGAGAAGGCCTTTCAAGAGGAAGCGGTGGTGGTGTATGAAAAATACCAGTTCTGTCTAGTGGGACGCTGTTTGACAGACAGTGTGGTGAACTTCCCCTCTCTTCGCAACACAATGGTAGATATTTGGCATCCAATTGGTGGGATTTACATCACTGATCTGGGAGATAAAAGGTACTTATTCCAATTTTTTCATGATGTTGATGCTCAAAGGGTGTTTAATGGGACTCCATGGTTCTTCAATAATCACTTGCTTATCCTGCAATGTATTCAAAATAGAGAAAACCCATCAGTTATGGAGTTGAATTTTTCGGAATTCTGGGTTCAAGTGCATGATTTACCCACAGGTCTGTTTACTGAAACAATGGCGAAACAATTTGGAGATTTCTTGGGAGTGTTTCTCAATTATGACTCTCCTATTGGTTATGGTCCTAAGAATTATATGCGCATTCGGGTTAAATTGGATGTTTTGGCTCCATTAAAACGCAAAAAGAAGATTTAGATTGGTAAAGATCCACGGTCTATGCTCGGTTTAAGTATGAAAAGCTGAGTTTATTCTGTTTCATTTGTGGTAAACTAGGGCATGGTGAAAGTTACTGCCCCTATCGCCTTCGAATCGAGCCTACAAAAATTATTTTTGGTTGGAATCTTTCTTTACGGGCGGTGCCAAGGCGCCGGAATATAGTGGCAAGCAGGTGGCTAAGGGATGCGGATGGCTCTCAGTTCAGCTCTGAATTTTTGGAAAGTGCTAATCAAGGAAATCCTATCAATTCTGAGAATACCATTAGGCGTGATTTTGGGGAGGATTTGAGGAATAAAGATATTAATCCTGATTCTACTAATTTGAAGGTTAACTGAAAAATTATTAATGGGCATGCTAGTTGGCGCAATTGGAGTATGGTTTCTTCGAAAAATGATGGTGTGACTAATGGGCCCATGGACTTAATTCTGGATGAAGAACATGACCCAATAGCTTTGTTAGAAGGAAACAAGAGGCAACGAAGAGTGGATGAACCGAAAGCTCTTGTGGGCACTACTAATGACGGAGGCTCTTTTGATTTAACGGCTAGCTCTGGTGCCCAGAGCAACCGAGCATTATGAAAATACTACGTTGGAACGTTCGTGGTTTGGAGAGACCACGAACTGTTAATAGGCTCAAAAACAGGTTAAGAGCCATTAAGCCCCAAATTTTGTTTCTTCTAGAAACGAAATTAAGTGCTAAGCGAATGGAGATGGTGAGGTTGAAATGTGGCTTTGTAAATGGTACTGACGTTGGAGCAATAGGTTCGAGTGGGGGTTTATCTTTAGGGTGGAAGGGGAACTCGTTGGTGAATCTGAAGAGCTTCTCTGCTTTCCATATTGATATTGAAATTCAGGACAATGAATGTGGGACAGTTTGATGTCTAACAGGGTTCTACGGAGATCCTGATGCTCGAAGGCACATTGAATCATGGAATTTACTTCGATCTTTGAGTCGTGAGCAATCCTTACCATGGGTCGTGGTGGGAGATTTTAACGAAATTGCCAATTATTTTAAGAAAAAAGGCGGACGCCTTAGAGCGGAACGGAAAATGATTGAGTTTAGGATGGCTCTGGAAGATTGTAATCTTAATGATTTGGGCTATGTTGGGAGGTGGTTCACTTGGGAAAGAGGAAAGTTTGCGACCTCTAATATTCGGGAAAGATTGGACCGTGGGATTGCCACTTTTGATTGGATACAACTTTTCTCAAATTATAAAGTGGAACATTTGGGACACTCATTTTCGGATCATTGTCCTATTTTCCTCGACACTATTAGCAAGCTCCATAATGATCATGTTAATCATATGAGGCCCTTTCGATTCGAAGCTAAGTGGTCTCTGGATAGCTCCTTCGAGAATTTGGTTAAAGGTTGGTGGAGTGAGGACTCAGGAAGCGTCGATGTAAAACTGGAGAATCTAGGAAGACGATTACAACAATGGAACTTTTCTAAAAATCGAATGGATAGGAAAAAACGAGTGATACTTGAAGACAGATTGAATCACCTTTACAACCAAGACCCATCCGATGAAGTTCTAGCCGAAATTACAGATGTAAAGATGGGTCTTAACTGGGAAGCAGACAAAGAGGAACTCTTTTGGGAGCAACGAGCTCATGTTAATTGGTTGAAGAACGGAGATCGCAATACAAGCTATTTTCATAAAGTGGCAGTTTCTCGACAGTCTCGTGGTCGAATTTTAGCCTTGGAGGACGAGAATGGTAGGCAATTGTCATCGATAGAAGATTTTTTAAGTTTAGCTTCAGATTATTTTGGCAATCTTTTTACGACTTCAAATATGGGTCCAGATGATAATTTATTTGGCCTTGTGGAACAAAAAGTTACTGAAAGTATGAATGCCAATTTGATTAAAAAGTTCACAGTTGATGAAATCGACCATGCAGTTAAGATGTTGGCGCCCTTACACGCTTCTGGTGTTGATGGATTTCCTGCTATCTTCTTTCAAAGGTATTGGCATATTCTTGGGCCTGAAATATCTTCGTTTTGTTTATCTATTCTCAATGGTGATTGTGAAATAGGTTCTATCAATAAAACTCGTATTATTTTGATTCCAAAAGTTGATAAACCAAAGAACATGACTCACTTTAGACCTATAAGTCTTTGTAACATTATCTATAAGATAATTGCGAAGGTTTTGTAACTCGGATGAGTGATATGTTGGGATATTGTATTAATGAAGCTCAAGGAGCTTTTGTCCCTGGCAGACTCATTTCGGATAATGTCCTAATTGCGTATGAAGTCTTTCATTATCTCAAAATGAAAAAAAGAGGTCAAAAACGGAATTTTGCGCTAAAGCTCGACATGAGTAAAGCGTGTGATCGGGTTGAATGAGATTTCTTGGCGGGTATGATGAAACACTTGGGTTTTCATGAAGAATGGATTATTCTCATTATGCGATGCGTTTGTTCAGTATCTTATTCTGTAAATATCAATGGGTGTAACAGCGATTGGTTTTCTCCTTCAAGGGGTTTAAGACAAAGGGGATCCCCTTAGCCCCTTCCTTTTCCTAATATGTGCTGAGGGTTTCTCTATTCTAATTGAGGAAGCAAAGAAAAAAAGGCTTGATGAAGGGGGCTCCTATTAGTAGAGCAAGGTTTTCTATCAACCATTTGTTCTTTGCGGATGACAGTATATTGTTTGGTGACGCATCACGTGAGGGAGCTGAAGCGGTTCGAGATGTTATCAAGGAATATGAATTGATTTCTGGGCAAAGGGTGAATTTTGATAAATCTCTTATCTATTTTGGAGCCAATGTGAACCATGAGGCCAAATAATATATTGTCAATTTGTTAGGAGTTCGGGTAGCTTCTAGTCTTGAGAATATCTAGGCCTCTCTATGATGGTTGGTCGAAAGAAATCCTGGGCCTTTGCTCATTTCGCGGATCGTTTCAGGAAAATGATTGAAGGATGGAACTTGCGTTATTTATCTATCGGAGGGAAGGAAGTCTTTATCAAATCGATTTTGCAGGCCATTCCTCTTTATGCTATGCAATGTTTCCTTATGCCGAAATATTTTTGTCGAAAGTTAGAAGGGATTATGAATAAGCTTTGGTGGACCAATAACAAGTCGTCAAAGGGTATTCATTGGAGTGGATGGGAGTCGTTATGTAAATCGAATGTTGATGGTGGAATGGGTTTTAAAGATCTTGTTTTGTTTAATAAAGCCTTATTAGCAAAACAGATTTGGCTTGTCTTAACTCAGTCTAAGTGTCTTTTAGCTAAAGTCTTAAAAGTACGATATTTCCCTCACTCTGATATTTTAACTGCTAATGTTGGATCTTACCCTTCGTTTACTTGGCGTAGCATTTGCAGTGCACGAGAGTTGGTTGAGAATGGACTGTTGTGGCGAATTGGAAGTGGTTCTGACATCGATATTTGGAATGATCCCTATTTACCTAGACAAAAGAATAATAGAGTCTCAATACAGCAAATTTTTCCAAATTGGACTACTGTGAATCAGCTATTCAATTGTGGAACTTTTACCTGGAATGAAGAGCTCCTAAATAACATTTTCGATGTTGATACGGCTAATCGTATTCTTGCTATTCCCATTGCAGGGTGTCAGTCGGAGGATTTACGGGTATGGAAGTATGACGGATTTGGAGAATACACGGTTAAAAGTGGATATAGAGTCCTATCTATAAACATCTAAAGAATTTTACAGTCACCATCTCTGATGGTGTGATCGAATCCAAATTTTACAACTCCTTATAGACTTTACACATTCCTGCTAAAATTAAAATTTACATTTGGTGGTTAACTAATAATTTCTTGCCCCATCTTTGTAACCTAGCGCGCAGGAAGCTGTGTGTGGAAGTTGTCTGTCCTCTTTGTAAGAAAGGCCCGGAGGATGCTGATCATCTTATGTGGTCTTGTGAAATGCTACAAGTTGTTTGGAAGTCTCTGAACATCATGGTCCCTCTTTATGATCCATCGACAGGTGGTAAGATCTGCTTTGTTCATACCTTTTTTGCTGCAAATGAACAACAAAGACAAATGATGGTCCTTTCTTTATGGGGGTTGTGGCATCGAAGAAACAAATTATTTCACGAAGGGGTTAAATTATCAATGCAGGAAATTTTAGGGTTTCTAAAAGGTTATAACCACGAGCTTAATCTTAACAGAGAGATCTACTTTCCGTCTTCTACATCTTTGAGGAATCAAAGTTGGAAACCCCCAAACACAGGTTTTATTAAACTTAACTTTGATGCATCCTTCCAAATTGATACAAAAATTGCTATAACTGCGGTTTTAGCTAGGAACTCAGAAGGATAAATAGTGGGAGCGAAGACTTATCTGTTCAAGGACGTGACTGATGCGTTTGTGGTGGAGGCGAGGGCATGTGAAAGGGCTCTTATTCTGGCGGCAGGGTTGTGCTTCAGACGGGTAATCGTGGAAGGTGACTTTTTAACTGTTATCAAGAGCATTAAGAAAAGACAGAATGAGAAATCAATTCTTCGACCCATTACACAGTATATTCTATCTATAGAAACTGGTTTTGAAGAAATTTCTTACCTTTTTGTTCCCCGGTTAGCGAATAATACGGCTCATACTCTGGCGATGGAAGGTCGGAGAAGACACGAATTTAGAATTTGAAGTGATGAGGTACCGGAATCTGTTCAGACGTCAGCACTGAAGGATTGTGTGGCTTGGAATCCTCGGCCTTAGAGGTTTTTTTCGGTGATGCTTTGATGGTGGTGAAGGTTCATTGAATTTCCACTACGTTTTCAAAGTATTTGTTTTCTTCTCTTCTATCATCCGCTATTCTGATGGAGAAAACACGTTTCGACTGATATTGGGTGGGTTGATTTTTGCTGTGGACGCAGGCGGTTTTCTTTCTGGTGGTTTTGTTGGTTTTAGGCTTTTATTTATTGTTTACAGCTATTTCATTTATTGTATTTACTTTATGTCTGTTTTGTTGGTTTTGTTTTTGACGTTTTCTTTTCTTTGTTTGTTGTTTTGTTTCCCTTGGGGCCAGACAGCAATAATATCAGTCTGTTATTTTGACTAAAAAAAGTACTGCATATATATTTCCTAAATCAGGGGCGAAGCCAGAACAATTTTTTAGGGGGGCTGGATGAAATTTTAATTGTTTATAGTTTATATCTTTATAATTTATAAAGAATCAAATCGAATTTTTATAATTTTAGGGGCACCAAAGTGCAATTTTACTTTTACTAATTTAAAATTTTTAAAAAATTTTAAGGGCCTAAATAGTAATTTTACATTTTAGGTGGACCGGGGCCCATGCCAGCCCCCCTGGCTTCACCCCTGTCTTAAATAAATATGCTTAACTCAATCAAATAAAAATAATATAACTCTCTGTGAAATTTGATATATTGACTTTATTTTTAAATTATTTTTAAGATAATTATTATGTTCATTATGGAGTAAAAATAAAATCTACAAGTAGGTTTAAGATGATGCCAAATATATATATTAATTGACATGATCCTAGATAGAGGATATTTTTTTATTAAATTATCATATGGGGCTTGAATTGGATTAGGCCCTAAACTTGACAATTATTCTCACATCAAGGCTTGAACTAGGCAATTATTCTCACATTGGGGGTTGAACCTGTTTTTTTATTCAAGTCAATCCATGAACTTGCCGTTTGTTCTCGTTGTAGAGCATGGATTTTGCTATTGTTCTCACATTGGAGCCTGAACTTTAGGGTTTTCAAGAAAATATGAGAGATTAATTTAGATAAAAATAAAAGTTTATGTAACACCCTTTACCTGATTCGATCATCGGGTTCAGTTACAATATGTCACATCGTACTTACATGACTAATACCACCAACTAAGTATTTTATAATCATATTTTACTTAATTCGAATATTATCGCAACAATCTTATCATTTTTTACTAGCTGATATGCCAAACTAAAACTTTACAGTTACAAATTCCTAGTTTAAATTATTAACATGCAAACTTAAGAAAATATTAACAATAATGGCTTTACAATGTCTAAATGATTACTCATCATAGAATATAATATACCAGGTTCATACGCAGTTACAAAAATTCAGATCTTGAGGTTCACCCTTTAGGTCGCCCCAGTATGCATGTTACATATAAGAACACCTCTTTGCCTAAGCTTGAACTAATTCTGACTTGATCCCTCTTTAGCTCCTTTTAGAAACCATCATACCTGAGAAACATAACAAAGGTTAAGTAAGTTCAAATAAGCTTAGTGAGTTACTAGTATAACATGCCACTTATAAATTTATAAATTAGAATTTCATGGTTTTGATCTCCTATTTGACGTCACTTTCACAAGTGTAGTTTATATATCTTCGTGGCATGCTCTTGTCCTCCTTTGTATTGGTTCAACTTAAAAATTTATACACTTTCTGCATTGTCACAATCTTCCATTTTTATTGTTTGTGTTATCAATTACCATGTGGAGTCTCCTCAACAATTATTATCATTAAGGATTAACGTACGGTGAGTTAATTCCAAAAAACTCGCACATTAAGATTTGCACTTAGTGAGCTTTTACATGCAGATTTACATATAAAGTATTTTCTACGTGGATTAGACATTGGCGTAAACATACTTGCAGACTATATTTGTAAATAGATCTGATCATGAGTCGAATCGAATTTTACTCACCTTAACTAAGTTCACAACTTAAACAAAAAAAAAAAATTAAACCTCAATATAAAAATACTTACCAAGTTTAAGTTTCCAAAAATGATTTAATCCTTTTGAATTCTTTTGATAAATAATAAAGCATACGACAAATTTTTAAAGCATTTACATGTAACAAAATATGGAATATCTGTATTAGATTAGAAACTTCAATTTTAAATATTATATATAAGATTCCCTTAAGATACAGATTAAAATGCCTAAATTTATGCTATTACACCTTATATTTATAGTTTTTATTTTTGCATAACTACCATTTGGCTGATAGCTGACTAACAAGTGACATTATTATTATTTTTTATTATCTGGTCTTGGCTTTGCTTTGTTAAGATAAACTAAAAACAAGACAAAATCACTTACAACTGGTTTATTTATTTTTTTAAAAATCAGCTTTGCTTACTGCTTTAAAAAAACTGAAATAAACCCCCAAGATAATTCCCTCAAAATAGTTTGTTTTGAAAGGTACACATATGAGGTAAAAAAAAAAAAAAGAAGGGAAAAAGTGAAATAAATAAATATACTGTGAGATTCTGATAGATATTATTTTCATGGACTTGAGTAAAAGTATTATGGTTAGATTTGTGATAAGAGTTATATTATATTATATTTTTTTATTTAAAAATTAGGTAAATTAATTTATATAGGTTTGATCAAAATATAAATTAGTTTTTTTGAAATTTTTTTTATTAATTTTGATTGTTAAAAATGAGTCTCTATACGTGACTCGTATAGTCACTGTTTTAGTGATTCAGTCAATTATACTATTTTTTAACCATATAAAAAGATAAATTTTTTAATAAAAATATCTATTCTTCATGGATTTTCAGTTAAAAATAAATTTATAGTCGGATAAATTAAGTAATTATTATTTTTTGATGAAAGAATATTTTTACATTTAAATATATTTTATAAATGAAAAAAGAGATTTAAGTCAAATGTAAATTATACATGAGAAATTCTAAACGTTTTGATTAGGAAAACAAAATGGAAAGAAAATCGATGGAGCATTGCTTTGTAAAATAAAGGAAAATACCCATATTTTCATTTCCCTCCACAGATCTCCAAATTTTCCACACCCCAAACCCTAATTTCATCACCCCCTCTATAAAAATTTCCCAAATTTTCTTCATCTAATCTGTTTTTTTTTTTTGGCGGTTTAGCCCTATCTCTCAAAGCCAGAGATCGAATATATCAGCCGATGATTCAAGAATATTCATGGATTTTCACCACGCTATCTTCCTTCATGGACGAACGTAACACTGGCGATGCCAGAGCTGCATAGCCAGGCTCGCAGAAATCGGGCATCCATTAACGCAAACCCGACTGGTAGACTCCCCCGACCTGATTCCCACAAGTGTACTGTTCGCACACGCCCGTGGAGAACCGCACAGAATAGGAAACCAAAAGACGCGTTCCTTGCTGCCGTTGATGGTAACAAGTTCAACGACAAAGATAACGAACACAATAATATCGTGAGTGGTGCTGGTTTTGTAAGGAAGGAAGGAAGGAAGACGAGGATATTAAAGAGCTTAGGGTTTTCGGAGAAGAGGTTGCCGTGAAAAAAGATGGACGAGTTCGATAGCGGCGGCCGTAGCGGTGATAAGGGCCTCGGGGCTGAAGATGAAGGAAGCACCGCTCCGCTTCCCGAGAAGGTAGTCTTTAGTTTTTCGAATTAAAAATATTTTGCTTTTAGTTATATGTATGTGTGTATGCATATTAAAATTTTCTATTAAGGAATCCATAGAAGGAAAGTTTTACTTAGGGAGACTTATTTATTGTCTCTCTGAGTTTTTGCTTTTAGTGCTTTTTTGGTTTTGGGTTCTTTAGACTATTGTATGGTTTGCCGCTGCAAACTTCCTTCACATTAGCATTTTAAAACAAGCTTTGGCTTTTGTAGAATTGGTCCTACTATTAGGTTTCATTGAACGCAAGTAGCAATATGAAGAAAGACCACATAATGTTGAAACTGATCTTTTCCAATTTTTATTTCATTATGTTAGTTTGAACTCTGAAGTATGGATTCTTACTCTTTCTTTTTGTTGTAACAGGTTCAGGTAGGCGGTTCCCCAATGTATAGAATAGAAAGAAAACTGGGGAAAGGAGGCTTTGGACAAGTATATGTTGGTCGACGAATTGGCGCTGGTCCTGGAGCTTTAGAGGTTCCACATTATTTTATAGTGGATTCTATTGCATACACTATTGGTTCACTTCCGCAATGTGCTAAATGTGTTATGTTTGAATTGTAGGTAGCCCTAAAATTTGAACACAGAAGCAGCAAAGGATGTAATTATGGGCCACCATATGAGTGGCAAGTTTACAAGTGAGATTCCTATGATTTCATTTTATAAATAGTTATATTTGTTCATAGGCTCATTAAGTAGGCCATAATGTCATTTGAGGTTTTAACTATGGCTTTCATTGCTTTTTGTGCAGTGCACTTGGTGGTAGCCATGGTGTCCCTCGAGTTCATTATAAGGGCCGGCAAGGTGACTACTATGTTATGGTACGCATTTGCTTTAATG
The DNA here is from genome assembly GCA_005393395.2 of Gossypium australe. Taxonomy (NCBI): domain Eukaryota; kingdom Viridiplantae; phylum Streptophyta; class Magnoliopsida; order Malvales; family Malvaceae; genus Gossypium; species Gossypium australe. Next base: position 153,628,414 of record CM016626.1, read on the forward strand.
CAGTCTCTAAGTTTTGTGAAACTTATGTATTGGGTTTTGGAGTTTGACTCTGAGATGTTTATTGGAATGTTTTTAACAGGTTATGGATATGCTTGGACCTAGTTTATGGGATGTTTGGAATAATAACTCGCACACGTATGTTCTTTGTGAATTTACATGGTGGATTTTACTTAATTTATCCTCAGATTGGCTGTTTAATGATGGCTTTATATTTTCAATTTCAGGATGTCCATTGAAATGGTTGCATGTATAGCCATTGAGGCCATCTCAATCTTGGAGAAGATGCACTCCAGAGGGTGATGCTTCTTTATTTATTTATTTTGCCTATGATGTGCTTTTATTTGGTTCCTAAGTGTTGTTAAGAAAGTTGATGCACTTGGACTGATAAATATTTTGTAATCTATCAATTAGTTGGGGCGTCCATCATTGCTTTTGGGTGGAAAGGGTTGTGATTCTTCCTGCTATACAAGTGTTTATTTTGTCATTGGAACACATTTTGCACTTTAACACTGATGCTTCTATACGTTGCAGATATGTTCATGGAGATGTGAAACCTGAGAATTCTTGCTTGGTACTCCAGGAACTCCGGATGAGAAAAAACTTTTTCTTGTTGACCTAGGATTAGGTAAGCTGAAGTTTCCTTATTTTAAGATATATTTTATATGCATATTGAAATAATTTTTAATAGTTTTGTCTCTGTTTTGGCTTGACAGCAACCAGGTGGCGAGATAGTTCAAGTGGTCAACATGTTGAGTACGATCAACGTCCAGATGTTTTCAGGTGATATTCATTACATTTGCATTCTTTTCTGATCCTCTGTGTGGTGCAGAAATTAGATTTTCTTATCAATCTCATTATCTTGGGGATTCTTTTGCCTTTTCTATTTTTAAGGTTGTGTGTATCTGTTATTAATTATTCCTATACTGCAGGGGAACTGTACGCTATGCTAGTGTGCATGCTCATCTCGGTAGAACTGGTAGCAGGAGAGATGATCTGGAGTCTCTGGCCTACACACTTATTTTTCTCCTCCGTGGTCGTTTACCTTGGCAAGGATATCAGGTTTGCATTTCCTTAATATAAGTTTCTGTATGTTTGTATTTATCATCTATTACCTTTCTGATCCAAATGTTATTTTAGGGTGAAAACAAAGGCTTTCTTGTTTGTAAGAAGAAGATGGCAACTTCCCCAGAAACTTTGTGTTGCTTTTGCCCTTTGCCTTTCAGACAGTTTGTTGAGTATGTGGTGAATTTGAAATTTGATGAGGAGCCGAATTATGCAAGATATATCTCTCTTTTCGATGGGATTGTTGGTCCAAATCCAGATATTAGACCAATAAATACTGATGGTGCTCAGAAGGTACTTTTTGCTTCTTGTTTCTACATTATTTAACATATCGAGAGGAAGACTATATTTTTCTTCTTTGGAGTTCATTTGACATATATTTTTGTTGTCTTGTAGCTTATATATCAAGTAGGACAAAAGAGAGGAAGGTTAATGATGGAGGAGGAAGAGGATGAGCAGCCAAAGAAGAAGGTTCGAATGGGAATGCCTGCAACACAATGGATTAGTGTGTACAATGCTCGTAGGCCCATGAAGCAAAGGTGTCTATCTTAAACTTACCATCAAGCTTTTCAAGTTCATGACCAAGAAAAGATGTTGATAGTTTTTATCTCCTATTGTAGATATCATTACAATGTGGCAGATGTGAGGCTTCCCCAACATATCGAGAAAGGTAATGAAGATGGATTATTTATCAGCAGTGTGGCCTCTTGTTCAAACCTATGGGCTCTTATTATGGATGCTGGCACCGGCTTCACTGCTCAAGTTTATCAACTCTCACCATACTTTCTTCACAAGGTTGATTGTATTCCTTTTGATTTTGAGGCTTTGTCTATTGCATGTCTGCTATAATACATTTCATGTTGGTTGTTTGCTAATGTGATATTTGCGCTTAGCTATATATGTCCAACATTGTTGTAAATAGCTCATAATTTGTGGTCTGGCACAAGTATTAATCTACTCTTTTTTTTTTTTTTTTTACTTCCTGAAGGAATGGATTATGGAGCAATGGGAAAAGAATTACTACATCAGTGCTATTGCAGGAGCAAATAATGGGAGTTCATTAGTTGTAATGTCTAAGGGTTAGTTTAGCTATCCCTGAAGTATTTAGAAGAAATTTCAGTTTTTATATTTATACAATCTACCTTATTTCATTTGCTGTATTGAATGTAGGGACCCAGTATTTACAGCAATCCTACAAAGTCAGTGATTCATTTCCCTTTAAGTGGATCAACAAAAAATGGAGGGAGGGTTTTTATGTGACTGCCATGGCCACTGCTGGAAGCAGATGGGCAATTGTCATGTCACGTGGTGCTCCATTTTCTGACCAGGTTTTTATTTGATTTCAACATTAACTGTTCAATGGCACTCAACTGTCATGAAATGAAAAAGCTTACACCCTACCAATACCCTTGGTGCACTTGCAGGTTGTAGAGTTAGATTTTCTCTATCCTAGTGAAGGTATTCACAGGAGGTGGGACGGTGGCTATCGCATCACTTCAACTGCTGCAACTTGGGATCAAGCTGCTTTTGTTCTTAGTGTTCCTAGAAGAAAACCTGCAGATGAAACTCAGGAGACCCTTCGAACTTCTGCTTTTCCTAGCACTCATGTAAAGGTATTTATTCAACTTCAGTTACTTGCTTATTTCTTCCCTTTTTTCCCCTAGAAGTGTAGATGTTTACATAGTTTTTTTCTTCCAGGAGAAATGGGCGAAGAATCTCTATATTGCATCAGTTTGTTATGGTCGAACTGTTTCATGACCTGGCAAAGTTTTGTTCAGATGCCACTCATTTTGTTTGCTCAACAAGGGACAGATCTACTGCTTCACTTTTAGGGAACTAAGCTCTTTAGTCAAGATTGATTGATCACAGCATTTGGGAGTTGATGTATGCACAATTCTACTTTTTTGCCACGATCATGTGGCATCTATTTAAAAACCTGTGCACTGTCATTCAATCAAGCCAGAATCTCTGTGAGCGAATCTCTGATCTTTTGTCCCATTCGGTGCAACATATGTTCTTATTTGTATAGTTTTGAAATCATAATTTCTTGGTTGAAGGCTAGTGCACAGGTTAAGTTCTAATTGTTGATGGGTGTTTGAGGAAATATCAATGGCGATTTTATGCTGGACTCTTTAAGTGCTTTGGGTCATATGATCTGTATTATGTCTAGCGTCTAGCCTTGTTTTCTGGACTAAAAGATCATTATGATCTTTCACCCTTTTCATGGATGTCTGATTTGATCCTAAAGAAGAGAAAAATGTTACTTATTTTGTATATTTTGAAGCAACAGTATGTAATGGGATATCACATCACTTGTGCTATAGATGAACCTTATATTCTCGTTTCTCTAAAATCTAATTCAGGGCACGCAGCTCATGATTCTATTGAATTTCTTGTGGATGGTTGGAGCAAACGAGCGCCTAGAATTGGATCCATCCATTTGCCAAACGCTCCATATTTCGAAGTACTTTTCTTGGATGTTTTCATTCCATTATTTCTTTTCTTCATAAGTGGGGATCCCATGCTTTTGTTTTGACTAGGTGCATGGTAGAGGTGTTGCATTTTGATATTTGAATGTACCAGTATCTTGTACCCTACTAGCCTTTGAATCCAATGGTGGTAAATTTGGAATTGTTTGTTGATGTAGTCTGATAATGCAATGTGCGATTAGTTCATAAAGCTGTACTCTGGAATTTAGACTTGAATGTTATGCATTGATTAGTCCAAGGCTCAATATTGTGAGCCTGTGAGGTGCTTTTTGTATTATTAGCAGAGGTCAAGCTCCATGCCCGAGAAATGCAGCTGATGCTCTCTTGTAAGGAGCTGCTACCGAGTACAGAGACCAGCCAACAGTTGATTTGGTAAGGAATTTTCAGTTAACTTGATGCATAATTTTTGGTTTAAGACTAGTTGCATTCCTTGACTCGGGCTTTTGTGCATATCAAGTGTTATTTCTATCTGCAATATATTTTTAGGTACAGCTTCAGGTTAATTCCTCCTTGAATGTTTAAACCATCTGTTTTTCATGTCCGTTAAAAGGGGTAAGCACCGTATGCTTTTTGCCTTCTCCAGCAATTTGCACAAGCCACTTTTTACCTTTCATGGCACCTCACTTCCCTAGGTCAATTGCTTAGAGGCTTGGAATTTGCAACTTTTATTCTTGCATATTAACTTAAATACTGATCTCAGATTTGTTTTTAACAGGCTGGGACTATATAGCATATTGAGGTAAGCGAAATGAGTTGCTTGAGAAGATGACAATGATTTCCAACAAAAAGAAACAAAAATAAAAAAATCCTGTTATGACTGGCAAATAAGCCGAATGATCCTTTTGTGGAATATTGTGTTTTTGACTTGAAATCTACTGTTATTTTATTAAGAACAAATTTGACTTGAAAAGAGGTGCTTGTGATTCCTTCCTTTGTTCAGAAAACCACGCACCCATACAAGTACAAAATTTAAACTGGATGATTCAAAAGCAAGCATGGTGCAAGCTATCTGAATTTTCAGCCTAGAATTCGACAGAGTCTCCTCAAGCGAACTGTCTCCTAGCAAAAGGTGAAAAGTAGAAAGATCAGTATTGAAAGCTACAAATGGCACGGTGGTCTGATGTTCCTACAATGGTTTATAATCTAAGAGTTAAAAGCAAGATAACAATGCTTGCCTCGGAGCTGTCGTGATCATATCGGATAAAAAACAGACACCTGCAACCTCTTATGTCATGAGTTTTCCGTTCTATCTCCAAGACATGAGCATCGTAGTAGATTGATTGGTCTCTTCTCTCCTGAATATTGAGCCAGAAATTGCAAATTAAGTAACAAAAGAGTTAAGAGGATTATTAAGGACAATGAGTGGAGTTTATATAGTCACCTGCAAGCATAATACAAGACCTCCAACCATCACCTTACAACATTCGGAATGTTCAAATGGGATGGATCGTCCTCGTACTGCCTTTTTTACGTTAACCCATTCATCCTCCTCAGCTCCAAATCCGACAAATCTAACACGAACTTCCTTTAGGAAACAATACATTTTATCAAATAACTTGTAAAATAGAACACTCAGAATCATTACAATAGACTCCTTTCTAAGAACTCTAAGATCTAGCTTTGGCGCAAACTGCCTACATGTAAATTTCGACTCAATCTCACTCGCAATATGATTGATAGTAACAAAGAACAGTTTAATGTTAGCTCAGGATGAGCACCAGTCTAGGCAGTGATCAGAATAATATGATCTAGATACTTACGGTTTCACCAGAACTGGTAACTCGGTGAGAAAGAAACATATCAACATCATACCTGCACGTAACAAATGCACGTTATTATGCATAACAATAGAAAGCCTAAGTTATGCTATTGAGTTTAAATACTCATGTGTTTACCATGCTCCATCTGTTGATGACTTCGCCTCAAATTCTAGTTCTGATAGATCCGAAACCTTTTCTCCCACTTTTGAAACCAAACCTAGAAAGCAGAAAAAAAAATTGGCGACCGGATACATGCTTTCCCACAAATATGATGCTTCAGCTGAGTAATAAAAGTTATAATTTGCTTTTTATTTCTAGATCACAAAGCAAAAGCAAAGATGACCAAGAAACGCGTGTAAGATTTCTACAGTTTAGAATATAAGAGTAAAAAAGAGCATCAGCAAACAAATGTATACTGGTAGAAGTTCTACTCTACAAGTAAAAAGGAAACCCGAGTCTTTTCCTTGTTTCTCGAAGACAGACAAAGATGCCATTTTATCATTTTTTGTTACACAGGCAAGGCCAATCAAAAACCAAAATTTAAGGCCTGGCAAACTTTTAGCTTATATAAAACATTACATGCAAATACAAAGTCAGGGGCTCCTCAATGCTTATAGAGCTTTTATATTTCTGAATCAGGTCACTGCACTAAAGTAAGTAGCAAATTGAACATTTCTTTTTTTTTTTCAAACTCCCGAAAAGAGACACACCTTTAAGAATCTGACAACTTTGATCTCCATCATTTAGAAGGCAAGTTTGAGGGAGTCCGCACTCATCTTTGTATGTATTGGTCACTGAAGGAACTTTCACTTCGCTTTCTTGTTGCCTAGTTGTGAACCAGTTTTGCACCTGAGAAACAATTATTGGTCTAGGGATAATAGGAGAGTTCCTAAACTGTTAAATAAAAACAATATAAGCAAAATCGAACGAAAATAGGAGAAATAATAAGAAAACTAATGCAGAAAATGAAAGAAAGAGAGTAAAGAATGACCTCGTTCCATTTAACGATGGGCTTACCAGCACGAGCTGAGGATGAACTACAAAGACAACATGCATCTAAGCGCCATCTAATTCATATGGTTAAAATAAAAAGGGGGGGAGGGTGGTCTAAGAAGAGATACATGAAATTCAACTAACCTAAAATTTCTTGCAAGTTTTTGAGAAAACTCTTTACTCTGCAGCAGCTCTCTTGATTCCATGAACAATTTCTCCATTTTTTCAATCTGTGCATAAAGAGGTAACAAAATGGAAAAATATCTGTTTCATGATCCCATCAAAGCATAATAGCTTTTCAGATACAAGCTACATGAGGCATCTAAGAGCTATACAGAAACTCAGTACAATGGTCGCATTGGTCTGCTTATAGCAAACAGTTCAAATCATCAACATTCGAATTTAAAACCATGTGTACATTACCACTATGTCAAAACAAGAAAAATGCCAAGCAAAACATCTGGCAATTAATCGAAGCTATCATACATGTGAAACAGAAACTAGACAACTGCTGTAACTTCACGATGCTAATGAATTATGAATAACATTAACGATGTATTCAAGATAGTAAGAAGCAAGAACAAAGGAAACATTAAGATGTAGGAAGCTTTCCACACTGAGAAATCTGAATATATGTAATAATTCCATGGCACCTTTGGTTCCGCAATTTAGACACCATAATTTGGACCGGGATTTCTGAAACTATTCATTCATAAAAACAACTACTAATGATAATATCACATGTTGGCCATGCTGAGAAACCTGAAAGTATGTAAAAATTCCATATCACCATTTGTTGTAGATTCTAGACACCATGATTTGGAGATAATTTCTAAAACAATTCATTCATAAAGAAAACTAATATTGATATGAATACAGCAACGTGAAAAAAAAAATCTTTAAGAAGAACCATGAATATAAGCAAAAAGTAAGAGCTAAAACTGCACATTTGTTAAGAAATTAAGAAGCTGGTAAAATACCCAGACAAAGAAATGCCATTTGAAAAAGAAACGAAAGAATTTTAGTACCTCAGCTTTTGTAAACCCAGAGAAGACTGGCCTCTGTCTTGGGCGTAGACGATCCATCAAACACTGGAAACAGTTAGTGGGGTAACTGGGATCATACAATTGGAGATTAAGTATGCCTAAATTTATATAATTTTGAAAACCCTAAAGTCTTTTAAGTTTCAAAAACAGGGTATATCCAATGCCAGTTTAAGCGCCTTTTTGTAGTTTTTGATTCAATTCTATATGATTGTCTTTCACCTTTTCTTCTTTTTTGCTAACTAGAGTTGCAGAAAAGATTCTTCGCTCAAATATGAATTTTCCATTTTAACATATGAAAAATTCCCATCTAAACAGAAAATATTGTTGTGAATCATATATGTATCCATCGGTGGAGTTCTCAGCATTTGGGCCTTGATCTGGCCTGGGTTACCAATTATAAACTTTAATGAACTCTGATCTACAACAAGACATGAATTCGGTTCATGCCTCTGATTGACAAAATTGCTGGGGAAATAAATCCCTCCTTTCAGGATTATGGATTTGGAAATCTTGGGCTTTGGTTGTTTGAAATGCATTCGCAGATTTCTACTTGAATCACAATTATAACTTTTGATCATATACATTCTTTTTCGCAAAGATATCTAAAAGTAACTATAGTCCACATTAATTTATAAATAGTAAGATAAAGTGTTTCAGTTTATTCGAAGTTATGTCTTAATTTATTGACAAATAATGTTAATGTTAACCTGAATTGAACTAAAATTCAATCTCCTAAATAAGATAACTTTTTTCGCCTTCTCTTTTGCTTTTGTTTCATTTACAATCGTAAATGACATAATTGAGAAGGTAATAAGACAGCCTCAGAGTTGGCTGCCTAATATAGCAGACATAGATAAACTGATAACTCACATGTTTTAAGATAATAATATAATTGAGAAGGTGTGACGGCTAATGAAGATTAAGGCTGCTGTTCATGGTAATAGATTGTGACCACATTTATAATGCAAGTAGATCCCAATTTCAAAAGTCCAAAAGGGCTCCTCTAAAAGTGAAAAAGGCAGTGATGGATGATATGTGAATGCATAAGGGTTTATTCTTCTGCTATGATAATGATGATCTGCACTTTAGTGTGTATATATAGTACACTATACTGGTAATTAACTTGATAAAACAACTTCACTGCTGTAAATGCTAAACCCCCATCAAAAGAAAAGGTAGGCTTTCTCCACCGATCCATGAAATGTGGATGGCAGAAAGCATGACTTCAAGAGTCAACGATTATAATGATAGTGACTGCTTCTATCAAGGAGATTAATTTTAGTTCTCAATTCAAAACTTGTTTGAAACATTTCCTTTATTCTTGAAATATGGGAAGAGTTCATCATTATATTACAGTGAAAGGTTAACTATAGTTGCAGATAGTATAAGTAGTTTGCTAAGCTTACATTGTTATATTATAAATTCTTTATAATTTGGATAATTGAGTTAAGTGCAAGATCCATCAAGTATATGAATTTACTCATTAAGTTTATATATATATATATATATATATATGGTATTTGATCAAATGCCAAGATGGATCAATGGTGTTTACTCGTAGAATTCATTGAGATTTGAGCTTTCGAGAGAGTAAATGATAGATCTTTATTTGGACAATTCTTTTTGTACATAATGTATGCGTGCGATATAGATATATCCCTAAATAGTGTATAAATTGTTCATGTGCCTAGCCAAGCCTAGGTCCTAGGTATGTTGTGCTGCCTGTCTCATCTAATGTCCTATTTTCCATTTCTAGTGTTGTGGGGAGTAATGAAATCTCTCTCTGCAGTTTCCTTTTTCTGCTCTACTTAGTCTCAAGAGTAAACTTGAAAGAGTCAAAAGGACTACAACTATACCAGACACAAATCCTTCAAAAAATACCAAAAAATTTGAACATATCCTTATCGAACACACTAGAGTATCATGTGTATGGTTGTCCTTTTCCTTGGTAACCAGCAAAATTCATATCAAATCTGGAATTCAAGTTATTTAACTATAATACAAGCAGCAATTAGTATTTTTCCTCTAATCCCCACCCTTGGCCTCCACTCAACTAAAAGAACCAAAACATAGTTTTCTTTCTGCAACAGATAAGGAGGAATATCCTCAGTTGCTGAATCTAAATCTTATGAACAAAGAATGTCTTGTAATAAATCATGACAGAAAGTTGGAGTTGAGTCTTGGTCCTCCAGGAGAATTCTCACCAATCAGAGACAATGCCTCAAATAAAAGGTGGTTGTGTTCTTTAAATTTATGATACTTGTTCTTGTAGTATTTGCAGCAAAAAAATTTCATGCTTTAATTCGTCTTACCTGATCTTAAAACTGTCTGAAAGTGAGCAGAATTGCATGCTCCCCAGTTGTTGGTTGGCCTCCAATTAGGTCATGCAGGAAAAACCTTGTAATCAACAGCTTGTCAAAATCAAAGGAAAATGGAGGAAAACCAGAAAATCCCTTTGTAAAGATCAAAATGGAAGGGATCCCTATTGGAAGGAAAGTGAATCTCAATGCCTATGGTAGCTATGAAGAACTCTCATTTGCCATAGATAAACTATTCAGTGGTCTACTTGCAGGTTTGTTTTTACAAACACCCTCAATTATATTTTCTTACATTTTCTTAACTTGACTGGTTTATTATAATATTATCTAAAAGCTCAAAGAGATACATCTGCAACTCAAAATGGAAACAAGATTGAGAGTTCATTAGCTAGAAATGGGGAATATACTTTAGTTTATGACGATGATGAAGGAGATGTTCCATGACAGTAAGCAAAATTTTCTCCATCATTGGTCTTTAAAAATGAAACCTGTGGCATACATTTGACCCAAGATTTTATAACAACTGTTCTTGTTTTGGCAGCATGTTTGTTTCTACTGCAAAGTGGCTACATGTATTGAAAAGTTCTGAACTTTCAACTCTACAAAGTAAGTTATATACTTTTTTTTTTCCTTTTTGGCATTAAAAGTTATAGAACTGAAAATTGTGTATTTATGTTAGCCAACTTTGCAAGAAATTTGGGGGAAACTTTATTGCTTTTTTTTTTTTTTTTTTTCAGTTGGTGAGAGTGAGAAAGAGAAGACATCACTTAATCCTGCTGTTCTTATTTGAAAGGGATGAGAGTTGCAGTTAAATGGGGAAATTTTTTTTTGGTTATGTTCAAGTGGAGAAGTGAAGTTCTGGTGGCACAAAATTCTTCAAGTCTGTCATTTTGTAATCCTTTCATGAAAAGTTGATGAATTATTTGGGATTATTTGTTCTGAGTTCTGAGCTATGAAGGGGTTCATACAGTGGGGCTGCCCCGCCCTAAAATGATTTTTTTTTATTTAGTTGTTTTATAATTTATAAAATTTAAAATTAGTAATAATAAAATTATATTTTGGTCTTTCAATAAATATAAAAAATTAATTTAATTTTTTAAAGATTATAAAGATATAAACTATTACAATGATAAAATTACATTTTTATTATTATGAAAATATATTATTTAATTTCGTCTCCCAAAATTTTTTTCACTCCACCACTATATTCATAGAATAGCTGTGAGAAAGATGTATTTGCACTTTGTTTTTCCTTCTATTTAGCTCTTTTATAGGTAAAAAAACTAGTTATTTTGCATTTTTTGGAAATAGAAACTTGATGGTACATAAAATGATGATATCTTAGAGATGTTTTCAAGATGCAATATAATATAATTTATTTTCATATGATAATATCTTGAGTATTCAGATTCAAGATTTATCACGTGTAATTATACGTGTAGGTCTCTGAATTTCATTATGATTAAAAAATTCAGTTTGTTGGCTTTAATCCGAATCGTATCAGTTCTTAATTTACTTGTGCTGTAATGTTTTGATTCTATTTTATGATTACTTAGACATACATTTGAATTTGTACTTGTTAAACTTGAAAAAAAAAATCATTATATATCCTTAATTAATATTAAAATGTGTAATTATTCTTTACCCTTTTAGCCGCAAGTAGGGTTTTTAGACTTGAGACAGCGACATCTGTGATGTATTTTTTTTTATGTATTTGAATTATTTTACTATATCCTACACCTACATGTCATTCTTCCAACTCTAGGCCTACAACTCGACTAATCATGTATGGAATAATCTTCTTTATAAAAAAATAAAAAAATCAGACATTTATAAATTTTTAACACACTTACAAACAAAAATTTCACCATAAGTGTATCAAATAATAAATTTTATTATATATAGAGTTAGTATACTATTTATATACGAGTTTAGCTTCAATGTTAAATTTGGTATCCATACCAATGAATATTTGACCCATGCTCTTTTTGAAAAAAAAAATATAGCTGCCTAATTTGGAAGAAACTCAGATACCAAATTGAAAAAAAATCAGGTACCAAATCGAATGTTGAAACAAAAATTAGGTGCCAGATAGTATATTAACCCATATATATATATATATATGAAAATCATTAAGAAGGAGCCCAAAAGCAAAAGCCTTGAATTCATGGAGCCCATTTTATATACAACAAACAGAGAAAACCCAAATCCAAAATACTTTCTAGGATTTTACTCTTTCCTGCTTGTTTCATAAATTATCTAAATTTTATGAAATAAACCCTCCTTTTTCTAGTCAGACCTCAAGTTTTCTCGCCGACCGCCACCGAGGTTTTTCTTTTTCTTTAAAGGTATTCGATAATTTCATGTCTGCTAAAAGATAAAGTTATTTCTTTTCTTTTCCTCAGTGATTTCTGGGTTTTGTAGACACTGGTTATTCACCATCTGAAAATTGATTTTATTTTTTTCCTGGGGTTTAATTTTGCTCCCGTCACGGTTTTAGCTTGAATCGCTTTTATGATCGTTTTCTTTGATTTTTTATTTCCATTTATGTAACTTGCAATTAGCTGGTTTCTTTAGAAAAGAAAAATTAGCGTGAAAAACATATGTGGAAATTTGTCTCCTGGAAATATTTACATTTATTAGGTTCATATGTTTTTCATGTTGGTTTTTTGTGGGTTTTTTTAGGTCAAATAACGTTAATTTGTTGCGATCAAACTAGATTAACGGTCTGTTGAAATTTTTTGGTTTGGTCAGTCCTAAGTTTTTAGTTTATTTCAGAATAATTCTTGTTTCTGGAAATTTGGGCTAATTTTTTCTCTTCAACGGTGCATTTTGCAGAGAATTTTGAAACTTGGGGGGCTGTTTTTCATAGGAAAGACAATAAGATACTGTCTTTGTGAACCATGGGGACCCCAGAAACTTCTCGAGAGCCATGCCCTGATCGGATCCTCGATGATCTTGGTGGTGCTTTCGGTATGGGCGCTGTCGGAGGTGCTGTTTTCCATTTCTTGAAAGCCGCAAACAACTCCCCTAGCGGTTCTAGGTTGATCGGAGGAACTCAAGCAGTGCGGATGAATGCCCCTCGCGTTGGTGGTAGTTTTGCTGTTTGGGGTGGCCTGTTTTCGACCTTTGATTGCACCATGGTATATGTTCGACAAAAAGAAGATCCGTGGAACTCGATTATAGCCGGTGCTGCCACTGGAGGGTTCCTTTCTATGCGTCAAGGACTCGGTGCTGCTTCAAGATCGGCATTGGTTGGTGGCGTATTGCTTGCTTTAATAGAAGGTGCCGGGATCATGTTGAATAAATTTCTCAGTCAACCACAGATGCCAATTATGATCGAAGAACCAGCACCGAATGTGGCCAGTATGCCTGGATTTCCAATGGGGCAATTGCCGAACCGAGCCCCTGCATTGATCGACAGTTCAACGCAGGGTTCACCGGAGTCTTCCTCCTCATGGTTCGGAGGAGTTTTTGGTGGTGGAAAGAAGCAGGAACCGGCAGTGGGTAATGGAAGTAAGACGGAGGTTTTGGAGAGCTTTGATGCTCCTGCGGTACCATCATTTGGATACAAGTAAAGTGATAGATAAAGCCATATGTTAAGCAATTAGAAATTGTGTTTTCAACTAATTGAAAGCCTGCATTATATGGAATATATTGAAATCAATATCTAGTTATTTGTGATTTATTCTTTTTCCCCTATTTATAATTTTATATTGATTTATTTACTAAATTTTGATTGCATATTGCCTTGTGAGCCCACTCCTTGTGTGCCGTTATTATTTAGACTTTATATATAACAATCCATATTGAAGATGAAGATATCATATTTATAGCCGACACTTCGAGAATTATAAGAAAGAAAAGCTTACAGAACTAGGAATAAGGACCAAGCCAATTACCCCACTTTCAACTATCTTGTATTCTCTTCTCTCGAATTTTCTTTTCATCACCTTAACTCTCTTATAGCTCTACTTTACTGTTAAATGTTGACGTCATTACAACATAGCTGACATTCCCAAGTAGGTATCAAAGAAATTATTTTATGCAGTAAAATATTACGATATTCAATCAAATAATGTGAAATGTATGCAAAATCATAATGTCAAGTTCAAGCGCGTCTTTTGAGTAGCTACTCTTTAAAACATATAATTATTAGCCAGTCTGCTCTAATGGATGCTTGTCAATTATGTTACCTTCACCAGCCTTGTAATCTCTCTTTGTTATGAATGATATGAATTTTCCGGGAAAAATGAAAGAGAGCAAAGAAAAGTTCAATCCCTACAATTAACTTGGAACCAAATTACATATACAAATGAATTCTCTTTAAAACATATTAGCAATATCCCAATTTGTTATTTGCATTGCAAATCCAAAAAACAATAAAACTTGACAAACTTACATGAATGAATGCTGACCCTTCTCACTCTAATAATTTCCTTTTCAACTTTTTTTTTCTCCTTTGTTTTCTATTTCTACTTGTTACTCTCAAACTACATACAAAAATAGGACAGCAAAAAGAACTGAACAAAATAACCCTTGTTAACGTGCAAGTCTGTATCTCTTTTTAGACATGGTGTGTCTCATGACTGCCAAAATAGGTCAAAATCATTACTATACAATGAACGGTCTTGAATCTCTAGATTCGCAACATGCCAGTTTATGAGTTGTGATTGGAAAAGCTTACACAAAACCAGTCCAGTTGGAAAAATCCACCATTCACTTTCATCCCTGCACATCCAAAACCAGACCGATTATATAGTATTACAATAAAGTTTACTTTGTACCTAAGAACATCAACTTACATGTTAATATTCCATGGCTGAAGGTTCGGGATCTGTTTACTAGATGATGACTGACTCTTATAGTGAATATACCCACAAAGAAATGCAACACCCTGTTGAAAGCCGAGGTGATGATTAACATAATTGAAGCCAAAAAAAAAAAAAAAAAAGAGAGAAAACAGAAGAATCAATGGATATCAAAGTAAAAAGATGAGAAATTGTACAGGTAAAAAACTATATCGCCTTGCCATCAAATACTCCTCGACAGGAGGGCAAGAAGCGGCAATGGAAGGTACAAATCTAGTACCAAAGGGATAGGGGAAGGGAGAACAATGCTATTCACGTCCACCATTATCAACCCTTCTCCGTGCTTATTTACTTTCCAGAAGAAAAGCATGTTTATTGAGTGAATAGAGATTGAAAGTTCGAGGAACTTACGACATTAACCAAGGACGTTATGTTCCACAAAGCATAGAAACGTGCAAGACCTGCAGAACGCCTTGGTCCATGACTGAATAAAGCATTTATGCCAGCAGGAAAAGGAAGAAGAATGCCAAGAGGTAAAATAAATAACACCAGAAAGACATCCAACAATGATATTGAATACAACAGAAGGAACGTGAGCAACACTAAGCTAAAATCTCCTAAAAGTAGCATTGATATGACCAAGCCAACAAGATCCTGCAATCACATAAACAAGGTGTCAAGTGAAAGATTTAAATCCGTAGATAATTTACAAGAAATAATATAACCCCTTCAATTCATGTGAGCTACCTGGTGACCAACGGGTTTAGTATTGTGGACTATGAAAGAGAGAAGGTAAAACATATCTCTCTTCTCTTCAAGCATTTGTAAGTTGTTAGTATCTATAAGCCTTCCGTAACTCCTCCTCCGCCTAGCAAAACCATCACTGCTTTCGTGACCTTGGGTTAAAAGCACATCTTCTCCTAGGTGACCAGATTGATTTTGCATGTATGTGGTCCTCACGCTGAAGCAAACAAGAAATAACAAAGCTAAATTCTATACAATTAAGGAATCAAATGATTCCAGTATACGCATGCACAAACATGTATGATCTTTAGAACATTCAACAATTTGAATTTCTTCCATCATAAAAGCACAATAAAACTAAATGTCCAAGTTTCGGACAAATATTGATGCCCATGTCACACTCGTATTACCTTGAAAGTAGTGCAGTATGGACTCCTCCATCGGTATTTCCCGAGGATACAGGTTCGCTTTCCTCTTCAACAGAAGACACCAAAAGTCCATACTGGTGATAACCGTAAAGTGCAGCCTGAAACCGGGCCAGACCAATGCATACACCATAGATTCTCAAAGCAGGATTAGCATGGGTTTCAAGCCATCGCAGGACAGGTAGAAATGTTACTCTCAGCTGTCCACGACGAACCAAGCGTAATTGTGAATTCAAACCGGCCACCAGTCGATACCAAGTAGTGGGGGGCACTAACTATAAGAGTTACAACAATTAAAAGATTTGTTATAACAGAAATTTGAACATGAACACATGCTTTCACCAATTACATGGTTAAAATATGAGAACTGACCTGACTCATAAGACTGGTAAGAATGTTATCGTTTTGAAGGGAAAATGGTGCCATATAACTTCCGTCACCTCCAAAAATTATAACCATAGGAAACCTTTGTGGGAGGCGAGGAGGAAGGTCTGTTCTCTTTTCATCTCCACCAAGGAAGAAGTCCATATAAGCAAGCATTAAATCAGAAGTTGCAGATACCTACAGTGAACAAATATAAGAATTACATGTTTGAAGCTACATCCAAGAATTATGCTTGGAAACCATTGTATAAAGTTTAAAAAACCATTCTAATCAGTAAAATACAGAACTAAGTTTAAAGTGTAAGACCTGCTTTCATATGTCCCATTAGATTTTTAGCTCTTTCTACTCAAAGCAACTTCTTTGTTTAAACTAGAAAGAGCTCAACAAACGAAGGAATCTATCTCAATCCTAAGACGTGTACATAGCAGGTGCAAAATTTTAGCTTAAATAACTTCCAGATTGACCCAAAAGCCAACTACTAAATGCAAATCAAGTAAAATAAAAACGTTATAGAAAAATTAAACCAAGGTTAGAAGTAAACAGAAACCTTGAGCCCCTCATACAGAGCCCGTGAACGGCAAGAACGTAAGCAAGCATGGTCATACTCTGATCGCACGAACTCACGTAACCGTTGCAATCTCATTCTTCGGCGCCATTGCTGCCATGACCAAGCAAGGGGATATGCAAGAACAGAAAGAATTGTGTAAATTGCACCTTCCCACCACTGGTAAGCAGCTATTGCATTAATCTCATCCACAAACATGTTGTATGCACCCTCATATCTGCCAGGTTAAGCACATCAAATCAATGTACAATAATAATGATTAATGTTAATGTAGTCCAGTACTCAGCACAATTAGGGATTACATAGTTTTGTATGAGAAGCATTCAACAGAAAAGGTAGCCATGTACTCACACAATCTCTTTTATTTCTTCTGGAGGCGTGTGGGGCAGATGCCAAGGTTCACTGAAAGTATTAGGACCCATAAAATACATTCTGTGCACATGACTCTGTGATTCCTCAACTCTGTTCGTTTCCAATACCTGAAAGAACAAAATGGCACAATTGAAGTCAAGCCATAGGGGGTAATGGGAAAAAGAAGGGAATGATAGCCTAGCCAGGGCAAAATGATATCTTAAAAGTATATAAATTATCAGCATAGATGACCAACAATCTATGAAATAATAAAAAGAAACAACACAAAAATTTTATATGACCTCATTTAATGACTCCAGAAATGGAAAAGAATGATCTATTTGAGAGCCATGCTGAGTGGGAGCTGGGCCTGGTAATTCATCAACTCCAACAAATTTCATTCGTGCAACGCTTAGCACTAGTGCTAAGAGGATGAGAAGACCCACAAGAAGAAGACAAAATAACCATGGTCCCCCAAATGTGTATATTAACTCTTCAAGTGCTGTATAACAGTTTGGCATGTGATATCTGTCTGAAATGCATTTGTAAGGACAAGGGGTTTCAGCAATACCACCTGTGATGAAAGAAGAGGAAGTTTTCAATATAAATTTATCAAAATGAAGAAAAAAATTGAAATTAATTTATGTTAAACAGGACAAGAAATCACAAGAAAAATATCCTTCAACAAAGGCAAAACCAGATATTTTATTTTGTAGGAACCGTTGGATACAAACATGGTCAACTTAAAAGTAAAAAAATTCACTCCGGTGACCGTTCAAGTAAATACGACATCAATCATTTTGACTTATAAATGTGCATTTCATATAAATATTCAAAGATTTAAAAAAAAACTAAAGAAAAATTTACCGCACAATAATTTCTGCATAAAGATTATAATGATGCAACTTTATTTAATTAATTTTCTATTATTACAATAAAAGGAAAATATTATCTGTCACCACATAATTGATATCAATATTTTTCTTGATAGCCAACATCCTCTCGGCCTAGTGGCAAGATCATTTGTTGTGTGGCATGAGAGCTTGGGTTCAATCCCTAACAACCCCAACCCTTACCCCTAATTATTAAAAAATTCTTGATGAACTAAAAAAAAGTTATTAATTAAGGAAGGAAATATTAAGTATAATAGTGTTTAATTAAGTAAAGAATTAGAGAGAACCAAATTAATAATGACATAGGATTTAAAATTGATAGAAAATTAATCATATTGATGTACAAATTTAGAAAGAGGTTGCTGAAGCTAAATAGGATGGGGGACCAAACTAGAGCTTCACCTTTTTTTTCTTAGTTTTGTAAAGTTAATATTAATTGGGTTTTCATTTACTCAGGTGGGGCCAAGGCCCTACCAGCCCCGCCTTCAACTCACCCATCCTTCATGACAAAAAATCCATAAACTGCAGTAAAAGAGCAGTATGTCATTTAGATCTCATATAAGATATAATCTAGTCAATAATGAGTGTACCTCGAACAGCAATATAAATGGCACGATGGGGAAGCTCCCAAGCAGGGCAAGGTTGACAGAGGGAACTATCAGATCCACTAACATTCTTGTAAGTACCAACAGGACATTCCTGTAAAAAAAAGAAATGGTAACAAACTGTAGCAGCTGAAAGTGAATAATCAATTTGTATTGGTTCAAAAGAATAAAGAAAAAGGATTCTTACAAACTAGTAAAAAGAGAGGAATGACAGACTTCTCCAACCATTATGTTAATTTACACAACTATTAGAACAAAATTTACTTCCTCCAAAAGTTCATTCATATAAAATGCCCCTGTAAATTCAGTCACATCATTTGATTGGATAGATTTTTCCCCCTTAAACTGAAGTCAGTCAAGCATTTACATGAAGAATTCATGTTAATTTGGTTATTGTATAATTTTCAATTTCCAAGTGCTTCATATAAAAGTATAGCATCAACTACCAAATTCCTTATTCTATAAGAATCTGAATATTTTTAGAAAGCAACAAAATTGCCAACTTACCACACAAAATGTCCCATACAGCCCTTTTGGACAAGATTTACCAGTCACTGTTCCATTTTCTCCAGAACCACTCTCATCTCTACCTAATCCTCCCCTTCAAAAATTATCAAAAAGTCATTAGGATATCAAAAGGATATACTCTTTAAACAAGCATCCATGACAAGAATTAAATCGCAAGAATAAACTACAAGGCAATGACACAGTTCCTAATTAAATGAAACATCAAATAAGCACTTTTGGAAAGCATCATGGCATTGGTTGTAAAAATAACCTGTAGTACACAAGTTCCAGGTAGGTGCTTCAAAGCAATGAAATAATATAAGGATCAACTACTCATTAATGCAACCAAAGTGCCAGGTAAATTAAAAAAATTAACATGCTTCACAATGTGATCACAGCATCAAGATTAGATCTAAGCATACTATAAAATAACAATTTAAGTCACCACCCAAAAAAGCCCCAAAAACAAACCTTATAAAACAATATTCGCAGTTTAAGTCTTCAATTTAGAATAGTCTCAGATACCAAAAAGCAAAAAACCATCAGGTTTCTAACATATCCATAAAAAATTCACCATGCAATAATATTTGGGACTTTGACACTTCAAAGTTAAAAAAAAGAACATGCTTTGATGAATTTCTAAATTCTTTTTCTTATGTGATCAATTTCTAAATTGACTAATGGCTTCAAACAAACAAAAAAGATAAAAGCTTTGTGATAGAGGATGTGCCATATCCTAGGTGGGAAAGCTTCTTAGCAGTTATCGTACAATATCATTTAGAAAAAAGAGTTACATTGGAAACTAACCTAGCATAGATGCTTCCCTTCACTCTAGCAATAGGCTGGTACACATCTCCAGTGGGAATGTTTGACCAATGAAAATGAATCCTTCCACCTCCTCCACCACCACCCCCTTTGGGACTACCATATCCTCCAACACTTGAAAGAATGGCAGATTCACCAAGAGTCATCGTATGTAGAAACAGAAGTACAGTACCACCAGCGCCACCCCCCGGAGCTATGCTTGAAACATTAGAAAGAAAATTCTTATTTTGCCAGACAGTTTCTGCAAAACCTTCTCCATCAGCCCTCACAGAACCCTCAACAGACAAACTTGATAATGGATGCTCCACAGAACCCATCACTGTTCAGACATAACATCTCATGAAAAACTTACAAACATAAATACCAGCAGTATTCACTAAGGCTATGTTTAGTAGTAAGGGTTTAAGACAATACAGCAACTCACAAGGCTCATGATCCCCCCCCCCTTTCCACATATAACAGAATTAGTTAAACCTTTTAACATTACTAACTTACATTTTAAGCTAAAACAATGACACTAAAGTTCTAGCAGCCTAACATGATCAACAAAATCTCAACTGGTTATATAACCATTTCAGAGGAAACAAACACTATTGTAAAAAATGGCACTGAACTTACCCTTGCTAAGACTTGCAATGAAAAAAAAAAAAGAGAGAGAAATATATGCCCTTGGAAAAAAAAGACCCCAAAGCCTTACCTATAATACCACCACCTGCAATTGAA
Source organism: Gossypium australe (assembly GCA_005393395.2). NCBI lineage: Eukaryota > Viridiplantae > Streptophyta > Magnoliopsida > Malvales > Malvaceae > Gossypium > Gossypium australe. The sequence continues at coordinate 153,648,915 of CM016626.1, forward strand.
TCAGCTGAGCTCTCATTTCCACTTCCACTACCAAGTTCACAGGGCAACTTGGAATTTCCATATGAATTACCACCCCCAACACAACTACCATTATAACATCCAAGGCCTCCTTTACCACCATGGCCACCACCACTGCCAATACCGTTGTCTAAAAAGTTCCCTTTGCCAACACCACCTATGCATCCTGCACAAGAACAAAAGCAAGTCCCCAGGTTAACAAGCTCTGAATTTTGTTCAATTTTCTTCAAGGCAAATAAGAGATAATTAGAAGCTATAAAAGACCTTTATGACGGATGGAGAAGATTTCTGAGCATGGATATGTTTGTGTAGGTATGGTTGCATGTACACAACAGGGTGTATAGAGAGAGAGAAAGAAATTGAAGAAAATATAATCTAAACCACAACATAGAAACTTACCCATCCCAGAAGCAGTGATTATTCCAGAAGACTGCACAGATATCGTTCTAGCCCGATGGAAATGAACAACAGACCCCTTAATAAGACCTTCGACAGTGATGTCCTCAACTCGGCATATCTACAAACCAAACTAATAAAACGGTTAAATAAGCTAAATAAAGCATATTTCTCTGTTCACTATGCACAACTATATTGATAAACACCTGGAGAGTAAAAGACAGAGATGAATTCACGTTGCAATCTTCAGGTGGATGAAGTAGTTCAATGGGGCAATCTTGGAGCTCACAATAAAGCTTTGGTGTACTGCCAAACAGAGAGCAACATGATATATTATAAAAAGGGTAGAAACCTTCAACACAAGGGAGATACAACCAAACTAAAGACTTACATAGCATAAGATGATGCATCCTCTAAGGGACCACGTAAAACAGATCCAGGTCCAACCTTCATGCAAAACAGATATAGTAAATTTATTAATTATATGGCACAACTAATTCATACGTATGTAAATCTGGCAGAAAGAATTTGTCACAACTGGTGACTAGCATTCATAAGTTACCACACACAGTCATGAATGCATGTCATACCTTTCTACTTAAGTCTTTTGATGATTAACTCATGCAATGATGGCGAAAGGAGTCCAATTTACCAGAATGAAAATGAATATGGCATCAAGGAGGAGAATTACAAAGGACATCAAATTTACATTGCTGTAGCCTCCAATGGAAAGATAACAGTCGGCTAGTCAAACTCATGCTTCCATCCAGAAAAAGGGTTCCATAAAATAAATAGATAAATTTATACAGTGGAATTACAATGAAATCATTGTCCTCAAAACAACTGAAGATAGCCATGGTTCACAAATAAATTGCAAGCTAGGAAGAGCAATAAAACTTAATGGGTGGTCCACTAGAGAACTAGAAAAGAATCCTTATTACCCATAACTCTCGAACCATTAACGCTTAACCATTCCAACACCTTATCCTCCTGATCGGAACGTTCTTGGCAAACTTAATTTACTTTTAACCATATAAATCAAAATATTTCAACCCAAATGCATAAAATTTGAACCTAGAACCAATCCAATTATCACATTAAACCATCACTTACGTGAATACTGTAAAATAGTGATAGGACCAAACGTTGTGCCTGAATTTTATCTCCTGATCCAGATAAATTCAATAAACCTTGTCCATGTACTCCAAGGTTTGCATTTGATTGTATAACTGATGATTCCTAGGTACGAAAAAGAGAGGGGACAGAGTTGTCATGCATCATTACATCCTGAGAAAATGCAATAGAAATATCGAAGCTGTATCAGGTTAAACACCTTGAGAACGACTAAATTACTAGCCTCGAGCCATGAAGTTGCAACAGTTGAATCTTCACCACCATCTATTAGCATTTTTGAATTCCACATCAAGAATATTTTCACAGTCATGCGTAAAGCCCCATAGACCTGTTATGGGTTAAACAGGGAGATCATAGAGTATTAAAAGCATATTATAAATATGAAGGAAAAAATGAAATAAACAGTCAGCTGAAGCAGAAATAAATAGAAGGAAGCTAAGACAGCTGATACATAATACCCATTAGATCTGCTGCTTAAGGATATTTCAAAACTTACAAAGACATGTTAAGAACACAAAAATGCATCGAATGAAGTGGAAATAAATATCCACAATGATACATCAGATAGATAAAACTTTAACTAAAACAAAATCAGCTACTTCAAAAAGGGTATTCGGTTGGGTAAACCACTTTAACAACTGAGCAATATGATGATGATAAGACGTCAGAAGAAAAGTAGAAAACTGAATAGTAAATATGGAGAACATTGACTCACATAATAATTAAAAGGGAAAGGGAATAACAGACTTAATAATTCAAGTTCATAAGACGATGTATCATTACCTTGATTATAGAATCACTCATTAACAGTTCTTCTGCCAATAGTTCAAACTCTGAAGTTGCATAATGTGCTAGCCCAAAGCTCAGAACCCCCCCACATAGAAGACTTATCTGTCCTTGCACCTGTATAAGGATCAAAACTAGAATCAGATTCATTTTGCCAAACTCAATTTTATATATTACAAGCATAATCATAAAACATTAATGCAGAATGTGGTGATAGGAGAGGCAGCAACTCCAAACGACCTTAAAGAGAAATTTCATTAGATAGAGGTAAGTAAACTTACTATTAGCTCAGATGCCTAAAGGGGAAAATTAAAACAAAGAAAAAACACTTTGAAACAATCAAAGCAATGAGAACTAAAGCCCAGTAATAATCATGTGTTGGGGGATATCTATATTACTTAGTATCTCATTATGAAAAGAACTGAAGTTCTCAAACCTGAACACGACTCCAAAGCAATGGAACACTGGCCCTGGCACAATTTCGAATATAGACATTAGTCCAAAGTGGCTGATAAGGAAACTCTAGAAGAAGCGTTTCTGTATCTGTTGACAAATTATAATTGTTAACATTAAGACTTCGAGGCACAGCATCATAAAGGGTTCCAGCAGCACCAGCATTCTTAGAGCAGCCACGGCTAATTCCTCCTGAAAGATAATTATTAAATGATTACCAAGCAGTCACCATAAATGGACTGAGTGGGAGCAAAAAAGAACAAATACAAAATATTGAATAATGAAATCACAAAGCCTCAAAGATAAGTATTTTTCCAAGCTTGTCAGCCAACAATAGTTTACGATATGAGAGCAATTCATTTATATCACTATCAAAAGGCATCCAATATTCCAAATTACTATAATCATAAAAAAAAAACTTTAAAAAACTGCTTTAAACCACATTTAAAAAACCTAGCCAATCTTTTCGCTCATTGGTTGTGACTCATGTGCATATTGCCCATTCTTTTAGCAAGTTGAAAGTAATCAAGTACCCAAAAAGATGTTATATAACAAGAGTATGCTCTAATTTCTTAATAATATTAAAAAATATTGAGCCTTTTCCTATGATCCATCATAATGAACAATGGCAAAAACAAGAAGCATCTTACCATGCACATATATTGTTGGTTCATCATGCCTGCTGAAAACATCAACCGCAACTCTTCCACCACCTCCACCAGCAAAACCATTACCTCCGCTAGCACTTATCCTGCCACCTCCAGTCCTGCTCTTCACAGAACCACATATTCAATGCTTTAAAACAAGTAATTAACTTCAAAATATGATTTACTCTCAAAATTATAGTTAGCAGCACGGCAACATAAACAGCCACTTACGTACCTAACTTTCTGCAACTTGGTAATCATTTATTTTCATTATTTCCAAATTCCCGTTTCCACTTACCAAACGAACACAAAATAACCATACAACTATGGAAACTAAATAAACCAAAGCATCACTAAAAAGAATTCTTAAGAAACAAAGTAACAAGAGAGAAGCATTACATTTTATGAGCTTTGATATAGACGGAACCACCTGAACCACCACCTCCTTTACTCCCTCCATCACCCCCCTCAGCCAACAAGCTCCCATTCACATCCAGAAACTCTTTAATATCCATTGTTATCCGGCCACCACCTCCTCCTCCGTAATCCACTTCCTTACTCGTTGACCCTCCCTTACTACCATAACTCGAAGGGTTCTGCAATGATGACCACGAATAAGTATCTCCACCCCATACATCCTCCGGCAGCTTCCCTTCCTCCACTAAACAACTCGCACCTCGGCCCCCATGACCTCCGCCCGCTCCCTCTACACCCTGAGGTGTCCCACTCGTCTGCGGCGGCGGGTCCCCTGCCCATCCCGTAGTGTTCACGGCCGAGCCATTGAAAAAACTAGCGTTATAAGCCGCGAGCTCGAAAGTACCAGCAACTATAGTTGAATTTTCGCCTAGGGAAAAGTTCCCGCTGATGTTTAGGGTTATGGAACAGCCCAAAATGGGGCAATGGAATCGAACCCCGGGGAGTATGTAAAAATTACCCTTTCCCGCTATGTAAACATCACGAGTGAGGTTCAAATCGGCCACAATCTTACACGTGGAATCGAGAGAACCTACTCCACCGAGATCGTCAGTACAAGACACTGACGGTGCGTGAGGAGGCGGTGGAGGAGGTGCTGGAGGAGAGTAGTCTTGGTGGAATAAAAGACCTTCCGAATCCGAATCGGTTATCCAAAAAGCCGATTCGAAGCTAGAAGACGAAAGACAGATGACAAAGGTGGTGCAGAAGAAGAAGAAGAAGAAGAAGAAGGTGAAGAAATGAAGCAACCGAGAATGAAAACGAGCCATTCACTGCTGCTGAAAGTCATCACAATGGACGGTTAAGATCTTGTTTCGGAGGTAAATTCGTCGATTCGAAAACATTCGGGCACCACAACCTTTGAAAACACCATTAAAAACAAGCAAATTTCACAATGATTCTAATATAATATTTTTGTGACACTTATGAAAGAAGACAAAGGAATTTGAAAACCCTAGTAATTGGGTTTCCGTGTAACTCTCTGCAAAATATATATAATTATAATAATTAACAATATGAGTTGCTCTTTTCACAGGGAGGAAGTAAAAAGGATGGGAACCGCTTTATTGTGGGAGAAGAAGATGAGGAGAAAAATAATCAAGTACGGTATGGCTTATGTAGGTTTTTTTGTTTTTTGAATCTTGATTGGTTAGGTTGGCAACTTTTTCATTTTTAAAGCCAGTCATACATTGACATTAATTGGGTTATGCTAAGCTTGGATGCTCTAGACCATTTATGAGAAGTTAATGCTCTATTTAACCTTTTGTTAAAAGAGCGTTTAAGCTACCTTAAACGACGTCGTAGAATGTGGAGATTTCGAAAAGGTTTTTACCATAATTGTCTGGCACTGGCAGTGAAGCTTATGGGCAGGGTAGGTAGAACGTGTGAATAATGAAAGGGTTTATTAAACGAGTCAATTTTAAAATATTATTAAATTGAAAATGGTTTATTTTTTTCAAAATTATGTCTTATTATATTTTTAAACAAATTTAAATATTTTTCCTTAATTCATGGTCACATTTTATTATTACACTAAATAATACATTATGTATAAGAAATTAAGAATTAAGTAACCTTATTTTTCTTTTATCTCCTTCAAATAATGATATATGTATATTTATATGATATGTGTATTATTTATTGACGTGACATATTAGTTAAGTTTCATGTATTTAAATTTATATCATACTCTAGTCTCAACAAGCGTTTATACAATCTTATGTATGACTAACCTCCAGGAGAGTGAGCTTGGCCCACGAACTTATTAGAATCCGACTCAAATTTATTCAGATTTTGGGTCGGTGATAATAATTATACTAATCAATTTTTTTATTTTTTTTTTAAGTGAGTGAGTGAGATTTAGATATATGTAAAATATTTAAAAGTGTGGGTGGTTTTTTCATAAGAAAAAGACATGCAGAAAAGTTGGTACAATGGTATTATTTAATTTATGATGTTAAATTGGAATATTATTTTAATACAGTAAACATGAATTGTATTAATTGTGTTTATATATTTCTATTATCCTGTCATACTTGTTAAACCAAATGATAATAAATACTAAAAAGTTAATTATTTGATTCAAAAGCAGGTTAAAAAATATAATGTATTTTTATTGATGTTTAAAAAACGTTAATATTTCGTTTTTTTTTTTATATTTCACAATTAGCTTAAAATTTTTATCATATATTATTTAAAAATATATTACTATATTTTTATAGAACATTTGTCAACATCTTGATCCTATTTGTAGAATTTAAAAACTTCACTAAAAGTGTACCGAATATTTTTCCTTCAATTAAATATTTTTTATAAAAATATTAAATAACTTCTTAACCTTTCTTAGCTTACATAATTAAAATAACTCAAACATCAATATAATATATTAAATAATAATTAAATACTAAAACTAACAAAAAGAAAAGTCGATTGAGTCTTAACTCAATTGGCACCGACATTGTTACCAGTGCAGATGGACATGTTGAAGTTTATTATCCTCTTATGTAAAAATATATTAATTTATTTAGTTTTAAAAGAAAAAGTAATAAACACAAAAATTATTTAGTTTTAAGGGAAAATACATTGTTTAAAGTATTAAAATATTATTAAGCTTTAAAATTTGTGAGTAGCATCTACCCCTTAATCACCTACAGAATGCATATGATTAGTTATTAGATTCGCTCGAGTACATACCTTAAGAAATAAAAAATATGTATTATTAATATTATTTAAATTTTTAATTATTATAAATTAATTTGTGTGACATCAAATTCAACCAAATTTGATATTGGTGCCATAAATATAAATTATATTAATTGTACGTAGATATATCATATCAGTTAATTATATTTAAACTTTTAATTGGATTTGTGTCACAGGTCAAACAAATATTAACTCAATAAAAATAATTAAAATATTCATAAATTATAAGGGTATTTTTTATCTTTTATATTTTTGATAGAGTGCGTAGAACTACTTATAACTCCTTCCCAACCCTTAAATAGGAGAATAATACGTTTTAGCGCACTTGAACCACATCTTCATGCGTTGACAACCGATGTCAATCAAACTAAGACTCAATCAACAACTCACACGTAATTATATTTGAAGCATATAGTGAATTGTAATTTTTTTTTGTTAAAATGAATTATAAATCCTTATTTTACCACTTTTAATAAATACACTATGACACATTTTTTTTCATGAAAATAATAAGTGAATGATAATCTGGTATTAAATATAAACAGAATGATAATAAATATCAAAATTAACCCAAAAAAATAGAACATTTCTAAGGGAAAATGAATAAAGATTGAACTCGTGATGATTTGATAATTAAATATATTTATTATTCTAAGTATGGTCCAGATTTAAGTCGTGCTAATTAGTTATTTGGGCTTTGTCCTACAGAAACTTCAGCTTTGTGGACAATCGCGGAGTTGAACACAAAAAAGGGGGAAAAAAATACAGGAAATTAATTTCCAAACATTTGTACTTTGTACATAAGAATCTTAACAGTTCTTACTTCTACTTTTTTACAGGCTTTTGCTTTTGCCCAGATATGGTGTGATTCCTTTCCCCACCAACTCAACTACTGTTTTGGAAACACTAAATCAAATAATATTTTGAGTTTCCTCAAGTTCCTTTTTCTAATATTTGATAGAAATATTCAAATTTTTCTTTTCTTTTTTATGAATTAGAAGATCTTTAAAGATAATAATTTTATACCTTTATTTAGAATTTGATATTTGATTATTGCATCTCAAAAATTAAAACTTCAATCCTTCTACTTTTTTCAATTTGAAAATTCTAGTCTAATAGCTTCTGTCAAAATTTGTTAATTTAACATATTTATTTATTATCAATTTTTGACAAAAAATACTTTTGATTTTAATGACTGAATTGATATTTTTAAATAAAAAAGTAGAACCTCTATTTAGAATCAAACCACGTTACGGTATTTTCTTTAAGTATCTTATAGGATACTGTTGTTCCAGCCACATTTCTCTTTTCGCTCTATTAGCAATTTAATTGGAGCTTGAACCCGAGTTTTGATGAGTTTGAATCTACTTTTTTTCATTTTACCTTCCTTGTTTATTTCATCTAATTCTTATCTAGTTCTAGAAAAAACTAAAAAAATTAAATAAAAAAAGGGCTTAGATTTTAACTTTTTAAATACTTGGTCTAAATATATTTTTTTGTCAAAGTACAAGGATTAACAACATTATTTTTAAACAAATTAAAAAATAAATTAATTAAAAATTATCATTTTAAGTGATTTATTTTTTTTAAACACATTTGATAATACACAATAAAAAATAATGGATAGAATTTTTCTTCAATGAAAAAGTGAATATTTTTTCAATGAAAAAAATGATAAATAGATGGAGTTATTTAATGTAAAGTTCTTTAAACTGTTTTTATTTTTCTATCATTATCCTTTAAATATATTACATTTAAGATTTTAAATTTGTATTTTCTGGAAATGATTTACTTTTCTGGTGTTTGGATGAATCTGTGTAAAATATTTTCTGTTGTTTGGCAGATTTGCTGAAAATATTTTCCAGAAAAACTATTTTTACATATATTGCAATAATTTATTTATAAATAAATAAATCAAATTAATATATATAATAATACTCAATTATTAAGCTGGAATTTTAACCGTCATAAATTGAAAATAACCAAAGTCAAATAAATTATTTGTAATTGTGTTATAAAAAATAAAAAATAAGGATTGAATAATTATAAATTAGCTTCCAAACCGCAATTAATACCAGAAATTAATAATATTATCCAGATACGTACATAATTAGTAATGCACCACATAATAACAACAATATTGTCCAAGTGCATAACTAATATTACACCACATTAATATTTAATATTTATTTTGTCTCATTGCTTCACAAATCACCATCTTTTATATTAATTCAACGTGGATCTCTTTGTTGCAAAAATAAACAATAAATTATTTGAATCATAAAAAGCTTTAAATATTTTAATATTATTCCACTTTAAATATATAATGTTTAAAAAAAACTTTACATAATTAATTACATGAATTCCAATTAATTTTAAAAATAGTAAAATATTTATACAATATTTTAATTAATAAATACAATTAATTCGTGCATTGAAAAATAAAACCAATAATATTATAAAAAGAATTCCAAGAAAGACTATGATGTATTTCTTTCTTTTCTACGTAGCCAGACACATAAAACCTTTATTCATTAGAAGATTATACAACCTGAAATTCAAAGTAAATATTAAATACAAATACATACACGACAAGCATATCATTTATTGGATATATTTTTAATTAATATATGAATATATGGCTCCAAATACAAAAACTTAAATCCATATCATTAGCCTAGGGTAGCTTGACCATCTACATCACCAGACTGTCACGCCTGTGAGTGGTAGCTTGAATGAGATGACGGGAATATATCTGAGCCATGTAAATGGAGAAGATCTTGGTTGTTTCCAGGTGAAAAGGCCCCGCTACCACTGGCTGATGGAGCATGTTGCTGTTGCTGCTGTGGGCGATGAGATGAATAAGATCCACCCAAGTTAAATCCTGCTGATCTCCCCATCTGTGCGAATTGCATGCACATATTAGAGAAAACATCTCACAGTACATACATCATGAAGATAAATATACTTATTTTTTACAAAATGAAGGAAAGGAAATACATAAGTCATAATATGCCAGCAGGCCATTATTAAAAGTAAATATACAAAAAAGCAAATAAACCATAATTTTTCAATTTTGTAAATAGACTCACAGAGAAGTGCTGAGTCTGCATCATAGACATGGTATTGTCATGTAGTTGTTTTTTCTGGTGCAAATCCATTGCATAATCAGCATTAGCACTTGTACAATATTATATAATAACGGCCAAGAACATAATGGTTTTAAAAACAATAATTGCATTGTATAAATGTGATAATAATCTGCCATAAAAAATCAGTAAACAGCTAATATACTAAAATGACCACAAAATCAAGTACTGATATAACTTCAAGCTGGATTCCCATGTACATAAAAAGTGAGAAAAATTTCTGTCTACCAGAAAATAAACTGCATTAAATCATAACAAGGTTAAAGACTGTCTGTGAACCTTTAAATCCTGGTAATGCAGGGAAATCTTCATTTTGAATGCTGAACTCTTGGTTTTGTTGAACAATGGGACTAAGACCTTGTTTTAGTAATGAACCTGAAATATTTTAACTTAGAATGTTAGAACTTCAGTACAAGAGGAAAAAAAAGGGCAGGGGGGCAAGTTAAAGTATCAGAAAGCATTCTTCTTTAGTTACCCAATTGTCCTTGAGGCCCACCAGCAGAATTAGGACGACTTGTCAACTGAGGGAAATCATTGTTTATGCCAAAAGGGGAATTGTCATTTGAGTTCACATCATTCAACATGCCCATAGAACTAAGATTGTTCACAGCTTGAACATGACTCTGGGAAAGTAGACCCCCAGCAGTTGGATAAGAATTGCCTAACATTGAAAGTACCTGAGGAGATCCTGAATGCAGCGTCATTCAAATAAAGATGTGCAACTAAGCCAGGAAATCCACTAGGCACAAATTCCATAATACAAAAGTAATAATCAAATCATATAAAATTGAAACATATATCCAGAATCTGTTAATAATAAGAACCACGTTACTAGCGTGCACCGAGAAGCTATGAAGAGCAATGCAAGAAAAGGAGCCAAGCCAGAAGACTCATCAAAAGAAAATGACAACGAGGGATGGTAAATTAACCAAAATTTTTGGCCATTGTACTGATTTAAGCCTATGGAAATCATAGCCAGCAACACAAGTAAACAGTGGTCTTTTGTTGCCAACAGCAAAATATAGAGGTCATTGTTCACAGTAATGTACCTTGAGGAAGCACACCACTCATCAACCGATTCTGTCCCTGCACAGTTAAACTTGTGGATCCACTATTTCCACTTAAATTCAGACGAGATGCAAGACCAGGCACAGATAACCCTCCACCAGAGCTTAATGTCCTCCCGATGTTGCCCCCACCAACCATGTTTCCCATAGAACTTGTTATCCTAGGACCTGCATTTCCCAGAATTGGGGATACTCCCAATCCTGGAACAGCATTGCGGTTACCGATTCCTGCAGAGGTTGGGAGAATACCAGGTATAGAGCCACCAACTCCATTTGTGTTACTACTAAATCTAGGGTTTCCTACAATACTAATACCTCCTCTATTGTTTACTCCTGAATGACCATGGGAGCTGCCGTGAGATAACAGCAAAATGGTATTTATAAGAAAACAAAGTACATAGTACAAGAATGCAAGAGTTTATTTCCTTCCTATTATTTTTCATTTTTATGGGGGTATGTCCTAATGACATGCATGAAGGGAGGAGATAATCTGTAGAATTTCTTTTGCTGCAATAAAAGAAGTCAAACTACAGTACCGTGGGAATATTAGAGCTACCTGAGAAAGTGCAACTGGGAGATTATTTGATGCAAATCTTCCACCAGAAAGGCTCCCAGTAGGTTGTTGAACACCACCAGTTGGAACATTACTTAACGTTGAGTTTCTTGACACAAGCGTGCCAGGCAGACTGGGAACATTAAAGCTACCATGAATACTATGCAGTCCCTGAATAGAGCCTGCAAAAAACAAACAACACAATTGCATGAATTCAAAAGAACATAGGTGAATTGAAATCCAGTAAAATTTACCAACCAGTGTGATGGAAAATAGGGGAGGCAGCACCAGACTGACCAGAGCAAGATGTTGCAAAAGAACGTCCGCTACTGTCTGGAAGATTAGATGCCGACCCGTTGATAGAAGACTGCAACAAGATGCACAATATCGTTTCCAGTTAGAAGATAGACACGTGATACAAAAACACAGACAACAATTAACCAGGAAAAGAATTGATCGGTTAAGACAAAGTTGAAAAACGAAGGGCCTCAAAAGAAGGAAAACAGAGAGTAATCAGTCAGAGATCATACATTAGAGAAATATGCAGATACCTGAAAGAGATCAAAGATGAATTTTTCCAAGAGATTCCAAGATCTAGCAAAACCAAGGAGGAACCGGAAAAGCCTGAGAAAGAGAGAAAGAGATTTGTCTGAGAAAGAGTGAAGGAAGAAAAAGGAATGAAGAAGGGAAGAAGGAGAAAGACGAAGGGGGAAGAACCGGAACATGTCTCACGGAAATGAAATCAGTAAGAAATTTTCCTAAATGGAAGCCATTTTAGCCGTGTGATGGAAAACATTTTCCAAAACAATCACTGGAAAACTGGGAAAACATTTTTACCAATCTCCAAGTTTAGTATGGCTACCGAATTCAAAGAGAATTCCATTCCAAGCAAAACAATTAAACTGTTGGCTTGAAGTCAGAAATTTTTTTAAATGCACAAAATTAAATTTTAAAATTTTAAGGGATTAAAATATAATTTTATTATGTACTAATTTGTATTTTAATCATTTTTAAAGGATTAAATAAATTTTTTTATGTTTAAGGGGAGTAAAACACATTAAGTACAATTTTTTATTTTTAGGAGGTCAAGGCCTCCGTCAACCCCAACTTCCCCTCCAAGTGGAATGCATAATATATTCCTTAAAACACTCACATTTTGACTTAACTTCAGCTTTTATCTAATGATTTTTCATCATATATGTTATCTCTTCAGGTTACATCCATTTACCTAATCCGATTCATTTCTACCTCGTGATCACCATTATATATTCCACAATAAAATTGATCGTTACTTAAATCATTTGTTGAAGACAAATAATGCATGAACATATTTTATTTTCATCATCTATACATTAGTCAATAAGATGAAATAAATTCTTTTTTTACCATACAACGATTCTATGTAAGTGATGTTATACTATCTTGACAGTACAGATTTTCAATTTTTTTTTTTTTGTGAAAAAAGAACATAACAAAGTTAAATTACATGGAATATCCGAGAGGTGCAAAGACCCTTTCTTTATTTGACTTAAGGAAATCTAACACTTCATTTAGGGGAGACTCAAATAGTTGTAAATCCTCATCTCTTTCAAAAGCCAATTTAGCAAGATAATTTGCACATTGATTCTCCTTTATGGGAAGGTATTTTAAAGTCCATTGACTTTCTTGGGGTAAAATCCGAAGTATTCTCCTGATCAGAGCAGAGGTTGAGCACTTCGAACCAATGTCATGAATAGTTTTGACAACCTCCAAGCTATCTGAATGAATAACCACGTTGCAATGACCTCAACGTTGAATTAGTTTTAAGCCATCCAAAATGTCGCAGAGTTCTACGTAAAAAATCGAACAATTCCCTAAGAATCCGTTGTAACCCATCACCCAATTGCCAGCATCATTCCGTACCACTCCTCCAACAACTGCTCTTCCGGGTGTTCTTGATACAACACCATCAATATTGAGAAAGATCCAATCCTTGGGAGTAAGCTCCTCATGGGATAAAACTATATTGTCATTTAAACCACTTCTAGAATCTAGAGTCGCATGTTTTGCCTAGCACATAGAGACTTTAATGATCTCACTAGAGCTCCGTGATTTCCTTTGAAAAATGAAAAGATTGCGATTCTTCCATAGGCGCCAAGCTAATAACCCGAGAAGGCAAGCGCAACTGATTTCCCCACCATGAAGCAGTAAATATTCTGTAAATTAAAAGAAATCCATTCGTGCAAGGAGTTAAAGAAAAAATGATGTTGTTGATTTCTCGAAACAAACTGTTTCCAGACTTCCTTGGCCACTATGCACTCTCGAATAATATGCAAAGTGTCCTCAGAAGCATGTCCACATATCAAGTAAAAGGAACCAACAGCTAAGCCATGCCTAACTCTTTCCGCATTGGTGAGGAGTCTCATCTTAAGAATTGTCTAAAAAAAGAAGCGAACTCTTTGCGGACCTTAAATTTTCCACGCTTTCTTCCATAACTCGTCTCTGGAGTTCCAAGAGTTTTCCTTTAGCACCTTGTATGCGCTTTTAAAACAGAAAACTCCGTTTGAAGTATGTCGCCAAGACAACCTATCATGTCCTTCAGCTGGATAATGATGATGGATTCCCATAATATGAGAAATAATCTCCTCTGGTAACCAATCCTGCAAAAAATTAAGATTCCAGTTGCCTTCTTCTGTGACCAAATTACTGAACAAACAATCAGTATTAACATTAGCATAGGCAGGTAAATAATTAGTCAAATGTCCAACATTAGGAATCCACTGATCTTTCCAACATCGAATTTTATTACCATCCCTGACAGACTATATCAGATTATTATGTAAAAGGGTCCACACTTTTGAAAGCGACTTCCAAAGAAAAGAACTCTTCGCCTTCACTATACTAATTGGTAGGGGATCGATCATCCCATACTTAGATCTGAGAACACGAACCCAGAGAGCTTCATCATTTGAAGCCAACTTATAACCAATTTTCAGCAAGAAAGCAATATTCTGATCCCGTAATTGTCTCATGCCAATACCTCCACACCATTTGGGTTGGCAAATAGAGTCTCAACCAACTAACGACATATTTTTCTTACCATCAAAGGTCCCTCAAATGAAGCGCCTCACCAGACATTCAATCTCGTCACATATCTTCCTAGGGATCATCATGGATTGTATGAAATAACTGGGAATAGCTAGAAGAACTGACTGCGCAAGAGTGACCTGAACAGCAAAAGATAGTTGACGAGCATCCCAACTTTGTAGCTTATTGCGAACTTTCTCAATCACAAAATGAAGAGTACTATTAGTGACTCTCTTATGAAAAAGGGGGATTCCGAGATAGTGGACAAGATCATCCACCTTTTGAAAACTAAGTAGATTACTGAGTAAATCAGCCATGGACTCCTCAGCTCCTTTAGAAAAGAAAATATTAGATTTCCTAATACTAACTTTATGTATTGAGAGCTCACAAAAGTCATTCAAAATTTCTTTTAAAAGCCTTCCATGCTGTTCATCAGCTCTGCAAAAATTCACAAGGTCATCGGCAAAGAAAATGTGCGAAAGAGCCTGTCCTGAGCGAGATAACCGTATGGGTTTTCAATTCCCTTTGAACAAAGCTGAACTAATAGAATGCCCTAACCATTCTATACAAAGAACAAAAAGGTAGGGAGAAAGAGGGCAACATTGCCTAATTCCCCTAACAGGTCTAAATTTAGCCGTTAGGACTCCATTCCATAAAACCTGCATGGTAGAGTTAGAAATAGCAAAAACAATAACATTTCTTAGATAACTAGGGATACCTGCCGCTTGAAGAGTAGCATCAATAAAATCCCATCGCACACGATCATAAGCTTTTTCCAAATCTAATTTTTATCGCCATCCACTTCCTACTCTTGCAGCTCTTCATACATTGTATCACCTCTTGCGTAATGACAATGTTTTCGGTGATATTATGCCCAGCAATAAACCCCGCATGTTCCTGCGCAATAATTTTTGGGAAAATAATCTTAAACTGGTTAGCTATTACCTTCATCACTAGCTTATAAAGAACGAAGCATAGACTTATAGGTCGGAACTGAGCAAACTCTTCGGGACTCTGAATCTTGGGGATAAGAACAATCAAGGTATTATTAAGCTCAGAATCAATATCAGCTCCATTGAAAACTATTTTCACCCAATCACAAATAGCTGGACCAACCGTATCCCACTGCTTCTGAAAGAAGAGGGCATGAAAGCCATCACTGCCCAGAGCTTTTAAAGAAGCCATGTCAAACATAGCTTTCTTAATTTCGACATCAGTAACCACTCTTCCTAAAAAATAAATATTGGTAGAATCAAGTTGGGGAAACCTGCTAGGAGGCAAGGATCTCATGGGTCCAGGATCTTCCTTATATAGTTTTTGAAAAAAGTTAGAAGCTTCCAATTCCATGGCCTCAGGATCAAACAACCAATTCCCAGAAGAGTTACGGATAACAGAAATACGATTTTTTTCTGCCGCTGCAAAATGCGAGCATGAAAAAACTTAGTATTTCTATCCCCCAAGTGTAACCAATCGCATCTAGCCTTTTGCTTCTAGAGAAGTTCCTCATAGTGTAACACATTTTTCAACTCATGTTTTATCTCCATTTCAATGGGAGCCAAATGATTAGCACCTGAGAGATCTATCTTCTTTTAAATAGCCGACAACTTATGAACCAGGTTTCTCTTACGAGTAGTAATATGGCCGTAGGTGGTCTTACTCCACTCTTTAAGATTCTTTGTGATCTTATCTAAAGACACTAACATGTTCCCTTGGAAGTCCCACTGATCTCTTACAAAATTATCGAAATTAGGGTGCTCAACCCAACCAGCTAAAAACCGAAACAGTCTTCCCCTAGACAAGGCAAAAATCAGATTGATATTGAGGAGAAGGGGTCTGTGATCGGACTTAATCCTCGGAAGATGAGTAACTAAGCTATTGGGAAAATAATTTATCCAAGCCTCATTTCCTAAATCACGATCTAATCTTTCAAACAAATTCCCCATGTGCCAAGTAAAGGAAGGCCCCTTGAACCCTAAATCATGAAGGTTAGCCAAATCCACAAAATTACCAAAGTGCGGGCATCTCTTACCAGCCGAGAGATGACTAGTTTTCTCATTTAAGGAAAGGATGGCATTAAAATCTCCGATCGCCATCCAAGGAGTTTGCCCAACAGGAATATAGGCTCTCAGATCATGCCAAAGGTTTTTACGCTTTTGACGATTTGGGCTCCCTAAATAAATCCAATCAAGATCGGATGTGAAAAAGAATTAGGCCAAACCCGAGTAAGAATAAATTGGGGGTGATTACGTATGATCTCAACTCGAACATAATTTTTCCAACAAATCCAAATGCCCCCAGCATAATCAATACCTCCACACCATGTGAAAATTGAAATCCCAACTTTGCTATAATTTTATCAGCTTTGGGCCCACTAACACTAGTTTCCAGTATGCTAATAATGTCTGGTTTGTGCTTCATATTATATTCATGAAAAATAGGAGGAAATCTGGCGTTGGCGCAACCCTGACAATTCTAAGAAAAAATTGAAAGATTCATAATTAATAAAATTAAAAATAAAATCATACCTAGTACTGTCGAGATTCGTTAAATTTTCTAGGAACAGGTTCAGCAAACCCTCCAATTTCAGCTTCATTCGATAAGTCAGAGGATATAAGTTTCGCCACCTCTTTCATAGAGTCAGCTAAAGAGACTCGTGAATTTGCAGAAGTTTTCAAACGACTCCCTCATCCCCTCAAAACATTACTATTCTTGTGTTCTACTTTAGTAACGCCAAATTTCTCATTTACTTTTCGATCCTTGTTTCCTGCACTACCTGCGCTCATAGACTCAAAAGAACGACCGTTAGACTGATTAGGGAATTAGAAATTTTTTTTAAAAGTAATAGCAGAGTGCTTCCCATGATCTAAAATACTGTCTGTCAGCTGGACTTCAACCTCTATAGGACCTTCAAAAGCCGGGTTAAAATGTGCCTTTATGTCATCCAGATTTTTAGCTTGCAATTTTGAATCAAAACCGTTCCCAAAATTACCTACATCCGACAAAACAGTCCCAATTTCAAGATTAGTCAAATTTAAATTAAAGTAAGAAGAAACCTTATTTTTTCCGGCATTGGGCAAGTCATTAGATTGTTACTGATCGCTTAAAGGCCTGGAAAGAATAATTGGGCCTTTCAGCTTCCCCACCGACCCATCATTGAGACTACCCGCAACCCCTAACTTTAGGGGTGCACGTAAAACAGAATGGTCTGCTTCAGCTAAGCAAACCTGCGAACACAAGCCACTTGGGTTTGTCTTAGAATTCGACCCAACCAAAGACCAACTCGACCCATCATCCTTTATAACCATTTTCCCCAGGCTTTTCAGCCTTATTCTATCAATTCCTTGGCCCGAATGGTCACCTCCTCCAATGCGCCCAACAGCTAAATCAGTGGCCTTTTTTTTGGCTGCCGAATCTGGACCCAATCTTTTGGTAGATTCATTATACAAATTAGGCAAGGATTTAAAATCTTCCTCATCTCTAGAAACAGGACTAGCCAGATCATCTTCCACTACAAGAGAATTCAATCCCCCAAAATCTGCCCTTATCATTCCCTTTTCACCGCCAACTTTCTTGTCCTCATTAGTAAGAGCATCAAATCTAGAGCCCAACCTTCTTTTTCTAGCAACCTTACTACCAGATTCCCGAGAATCCCCCAATCTTCGCCGGAATCTACGCTCCACCAGCATCTAGGGCCCGAAAGCCGAGTCTGATTCCTTCCCAAAGTTCGTCGTTGTTCCTGCTTGAACTGCCGTCAGCCACCAGCTTGTCACATTCTTTGTCCAGCGTTTCTTTCGACAGGGAACATATCTCCCTCACATGTTCGTATTTACTACAGGTAAAACAGATCGTTGGTAAGGCTTCATATTCCACCCTTTGGATGTCACCATTAACACGAATCTGCGAGATGATGGGTTTATCCAAGTTTATAAACACTGCCATTGTAATGGCCTAAATTCAGAGTTTCGGAACAGTGATTTCGTAACCACAAATCTGCTTTAAAGATAAACTTATTTTAATATTTTTGCATGAATATTGATATGATAGGAAAATGGTATGAAAATATCGACAAAAAAAATTATTGAAGAAAATTGGGTAAAAACAAGGTATCAAGACCTCGATCTCCTAAAACTGAGTCAAAAATATTTTTATAAATATTTATGAAATTTTAGTAATATGGTATTAAAATTTCGTTAGAAAATTTTTACGTTTGAGTAGTTTATTAAGTGAAAATGACTAAATTGAAAAGGGTGTAAAAGTTACTAGAAGGATTAAATAGCTCAATTGTTAAATGAGGAGGGACATAAATTACAAAAAATTCCAAAAGGAGATATTTTGTGTGGCATAAGCTGATAAAAATCAAGAGAATTGGTGAAATGAGGGCAAAATGGGAAAATAACAAATTTTACTAAAATAAAAATGGGATCAAATTGGAATATCTAGAATTCTCTTCATATTTTCTTCATTATCATAAGACAAAAACGTCCTAAGGGTTTATTCAAGCTGGTATTTCATAATTTTTGCACCAAGTGAGTTAATCCTTTCCTTTTTCTTGTAATTTTTGTGTTTTTATGACTTTCACAACTAGGTCCTATTGCTAATTCATTAGTTTTTGATTTCATGGATGAAATTGAAAGTCACCATGGTTGAGTGATGTAAGTTTATAATGAAATAGAATGAAATTGAAGCTTTAATTTGTTTATGATATGATTTTATTAGGTAATTTTAATAGAAATTGATTTGTAAGACCTAATTGTGAAAAAGTTTCGAATTAAAGTCTGGTACTAAAAATCTGATTTCCAAAGGTTATAAAGTAGTTTAAAGTGATAGAATAAATTTTTAATTGAGAAAAATCAGCTCAATTGAGAGGTTAATTGAGCAGGGACGAAATTATCATTTATTGAAAGCTTAGGGGAAAAATGGTAATCAACATCTTGCACTAAAATAGTTTTGGACAGCAACAGTAGGCTAACTTTGAAAAATCACCATAAATTTTGAAAATCGAATTAGAGGATGAAAAAAATATGGAATTAAAGCTTATTGAGTCTAGTTTCTCACAGAAGAAACGGTGTAATCAATAGAATTGTAAATCATGAGATATAATAAATTTTGTGAGATAAGGTCAGAATGAATTCGGTTTCCCCTGTTCTGACTCTGGAAATTATCAAAAATTGGAGAAAAATAATTAGGGGCTTAAATTTATATTTTTAAAATTATAAATGAGTCTATTTTCAAGAGAAACAAACGAGGACATCATCCGAATTCTGTACTAGGAGAAAAAAAATTTAGTGAAGAAGGGTCGAAACTGTTAGACAGCAGAACAGGGATGACTTTAAAGAATTAACTGTACTTATTGGCTAAACCATAAATTCTCAAAATTTTATGGTAAGAAGATATGTAAGCCTAGTTTCAGAAAAATCAAGCGGATATTAATTTGGAGTTCCTTAACTCAAGATATAAATAATTTAGTGACTATGACTCAAGGAGACAGATCTGAATGAACTATAAATAATAATGGAATTAAATAGAATGTTACATATGAACATGAAATGTATTAAATTGATGATTAAAATTATTTATTTAGATCCAGAAAATTCAAATATGAAGCTAGATCGAGGAAAAGAAAAAGTTCGGGGTTAGTAGATTTTTGGATACGAACAAGTATCGAGGTAAGTTCGTGTAACTCGAATTATATTCTTAAATGCTTGAAATATATTTTTATTGATGTAAACATGATTTGAATGTTTATTTTATGATAATTGATGAAATATTGATATTCTTGATGAAAATGGAAAATAAATCCCGGTTGAATGAAAGGAAAATTCGATGGGTCTCTGAAAAGGAATTGACGGTAAAAAGGATCTAGCCCGGATGGGTGATCCTATCCTGATATAGCCCTCCCAAAAAATATATGGAAAATGGATTTAGCCTGAACGAGTAATCCAAATTAGGGTCTGAATTTAGCCTGGACTGGTAATTCAGATTCAAGCTCATTAGAGTAATTGTCGTTGCAGGGGATTTAGCCTAGACTGGTAATCCTGAGAATACTCTATGAGTTTATATTACAGGGGATTTAGCCTGGACTAGTAATCCCGCTGTAAAGATGAGGTTCGTGGGAGTGTGCTATCTGAGATGGAAATGTGCGCACATGAATATGAATTGACGGATCCGGATTTGTACACTAAAGTGTACCCCTGAAAGTCCATCGAAATTTCGAGAAATTCAACGGGATAAATACAGAAAAGTAATAAGGGAATGGAAATCATGGTATTGATAAGCTCATCAATCATGGAATATATTATTGATATATGGAAATTGATGGACTAACTTGAATGTTGAGTTTATGCATGTTAGGATAATAATGCATTGAATGGATGTATGAATGTTTATTGCATTGTATTGAACATATTAGGTAAGTATAATTCTTGTTACATGAGCTTGCTAAGCACAAAGTGCTTATCCTGTTTCCTTTTCCCCTGTTTTGTAGTGTTAAGAGCTCGAAGGTCGGATTCGGTCGGAGACACATCACATTATCAACCTCAAGATTTCGGTATATAAAGAAACTTTATTTTGGGAATCAATGGCATGTATAAGCTAACAAAGTAAATGTTAAAGTGAAATGAATGTAAGGTTAGCCATTGGTATAGCTAACAAATCTTGGTTTTGGTATGTGATGAGGTTATCTTATGGATATGCTTGAATCTATCTTGAAAATATGTTGAAATGGATTGGTTGGTTTGGATTGGTCTCTGTTTAAAATTGCAGGGAAGGTTAAATATTTATAAAAGGGGTTATATTGGGTTCATAAAAAAAAACTTTGGTATTTTGTGAAAAATTTCTTATGGTTTCGATTTAATCCCGATGTATGTTTTGTGCTTCGGAGGCCCATCTAAGGGATGTCATGACATGTTTCAGTAAATGAATGGTATTTAACTCGTAATAATGGAAAATTAATTTGGTAAACTCCGGTAATGCCTCGTACCTATTCCGGCAACAAATACGGGTAGGGGGTATTATAGCCATCCTAGCAAATCTCCCTTTGGTTCTATTATCTGTCTTAGAATCAAACTTTGCAACCTTACCAATCGTGCTTCCAATCGCCTCGAGAATCTTCCTCTTGTACATAAATCCCGGTAGTCTAAGTAGCCTGATCCAAGCCATAACCACACTCGGGTATGGTTGACGAGGGGAAAAGTCTTTTGCCCACGGCTAAATGGTCAAATATTGCCCAAATATTATCCATGGTCCTTGGCTTAAAACTTTCTCATAATCCTCGTTGTTCTGAAATTTAGCCAAAAAATACCCATTCTCAATATCCATTAATTGAAAAGATTGTATAGGCTTCCAAAGATTACTAATACGATTAAATAGTACACCATAGTTAATATTTCGACCTAGTAATTTCAAAATTACTGTCATCTCCATTTCCTTGTATAAAATTTCTTTGACACAGTCAGAAAAGTCAATTGCCGTGATTCCATTGATAGTGGACCTTGTAATATCATCATCTACCATAGGAAAATCTCCGTCACTCCCCCAATCAAAACCCACAAATCCTTGACCAGCCCCAGAAGAACCAGCCCGAAAAAGTTTGTCTTTACAAGACATTGTCATACTCGAGGATGGGATAAAGTCCACAGCCATATCCACAGAGACCCCATCGGATCCGTCTTTGAACTTTACTTTCTTGGTGTTGCGATCTTCAAATGACCGCGAGTCATCATCGCCATCGATCACTTTCAGAGAGTTTTCCATCTTTTTGTTTACTATCTTTTAGTGATCCTTTAAATCATAATTTTTTTATTAAATTGTTTTAATATTGCTTATCAAGGTGAAAAGCGTATATGATTTTATATAAACATATAAATAAGAAATACAGATTTTCAATTTTCGATATATTAAAATTCAACCCATTACCTTGAAATAAAAGGTTCTCAATATATCAAATTTCATGAATCACACATGTAATTAATCCATTAACAGATATAGAATGAATTTAACCCAGGTCCTATTTGACATATTATTAGTTCAAATAATCACATTTATACTTCTATTTTTGAAAGTCAATCTAATTTTGATAACCAAAGCAAATTATCTCTCAAATTGAATTATTCAACAACAGATTGTCCTAACATGAGTCAATTACTCAATCTGACCTAATAGACTACGAACGGTTTAGATTAACTACTAATATAGATTGTCTTATTGCATTATTGCATTACAATCCATAACGCAATTTAGCATTAGTTAAACCTTAATTAATCAACCCAACTTAATATTATTTAACAATGAGCCAATATTAACTTCTACATTTTACCTTACATGCAAAATCCATTGAAAATAGGCATAAAAAAAGTTAAATAATAATGTAAAATATTTATTTATTCATGCAATTTGAAAATTACAAATAAACAACAATGAAAAATTAACTAAATATTAAAAAATAAATTAAAATATCAAAATCTTATCTAAATACTACAGATGAACATATACCTAAGACCAGAATTTGTTAAAATGGACCACAATATACTGAAATGATCGAAACACACTGAAGAAATTTGGGTCGGAAATGTAAACTTTACGATTCCAATTTAACCAGAATGGCATGTATCAACCAGCATAGACAATAATGAAACGAAATTGGCAACAATGAAATGTATACATAAATATGCAAATGCCTCAAATAAAATTCTTTTCAGATGACATAAACATATCAAAATTTAGACGAGCTGGTGTATTCAAGGGGCAAGACCAAATCTGTTGTAATGATGGACATAGTGAAATATAACATGCTAAAAGAATTGTGATGTTTCTTTGGGGGATAGTAATGATGTGATTATATAATACGCTAATTAGAAGGGTGAAAGTATCTAGAAGGTCCTTGTATTTTAGGGTTTAGATTAAATTAGTCTCTCTATTATTAAATAGATCAATTTAGTTACTATACTATTAAAAAGAATCAAATAAACCCATATTGTAACAAATGTGACATTTATTGTATAAAAAATATCTTGAAAATTATTTTTTTCAATTTCAGTTCAATTCCAAACAAAATATTTCATTTATAGAGCCATAAAAACTTTAAAAAGATATTTTTTAAACATAAAATGTTAATTCTATTTCAATTTGACCTTATTTGATTCTTTTTAATAGTACAAGGACTAAATTGATCAATTTAATAGTAGAGGGACTAATTTGATCATGTACCTATAATAGAAGAGCTTTCAGGTACATTCACCTAATTAGAAGCGACATTTTTGGGAACAGCTCTCATCTCCTTTGGCTGCTGGACTCTAAAAACAACAATTATAAGAGAAGATAGACGCAGGGAACACATAGCAGCATCGAAATAATCACGTTGTTGAAACTGAAATAAGCTATATATTGCATATTTGCATTTACACAAACATTTGTGCATTAAACAAGTTTCCCTATATATCAGTTATTCGATAACCTAAGAGAGAAGGTAGACACACGGCAAGAGGCCATACCTCGTGTACAAGGAAGACCAAGCCAAGCTAATCCCTAAGATACTGCCTAGCAAACTACTCGAATAACAACTCGAGACACACTCATGCTCCTATGAGTATTATTCCTATGTAAAACTCACACTTCTATCTCCTAATTTCTCCTATTTGCCTGCTTATATAGTAAGGATCACTTTCGGTTACAAACACGAAAGTAACTTGGATAGTATTCATGCCTTGGAATTCTTCAGTGGAAGTGACCTTTGTAATGGAGTTGTTTATTGATAGCAAAGTAGCCTTATATCATTATATTTCTTCCGCCGTGGACATTTGTCTCTATCAAGCCTTTCTTTGAGAGGTTTATTATGGAATCTGCTATGACTCTGGCACTGGTTTTCATATAGCCACCTAAAACAAGAAAATGGATAAGTATGTTATGATGGGTGAAGCTTGAACAGAATCAGACATGTTTTTATGATATTCGTCATCTCAGGTTACATTGAGGATTCATCCAATGTTGGTAATTTCAAACTTAGCTCCAGCAGTCTTGTTCATATATAGTGGAAAGTAAATAAACAATTCTTTCTATTTCTTTTTTACTCCATTAACACAAAGGATGAGCAGGAGAACTATATCTTGGCTGTTATCAAGGAACCAACATCGATCAGTGACTGAATTGAAAATATTGTTCTCAATTAATGTAAGAAGGGCAGTTGTCGTCTTTTGCATAAAGCAAGGCATCGTCTATTTGTTGTCTGCTTCAAGCATAAATATAAAGGTTTGAAGATACGAACCTGATGTGACCATTACAATAGGGATGTTTCTCTCACGAGCAAACCTGAAGACCTTCTCATCTCTTTGGATCACCCCATCTGGACTGACCTGAAAATTATAAGTGACAGTAGCCGCAAGTGAAAACTAGCAAATATTAATTATGCAGAGATGCACCATCCAACGAAAAGAAATATTTTAAAAATAAAACATGGTGTATTTTACTGAATGCCCCAGAAATGAACTGCCTTAAGCACCCTTCTTGGTTGTAGTCGTCTCAAACTTCCTTTTACTTCTTATTTTTCACATGCGACACTCCATCCCTTCACTGCAAGCACTGATACTCCGGATTATGCCAAGCAGCCCATCTAGAATTATATCCCAAAATCTTGTAGGATATTTCTAGAGTTAAACCAACATTTAAGATACAGAAAATCTCTGTAATTTTGCATGATAATCTAATCCTCATTGCTACTTATCTACTTCCCTTTTTGGTTCAAAACTACTTATTTGAAATCAATGTACTATAAATGAAGGCTTTTCTTTCACAGTTTAGTGGAAAAGAACGACCGTTCTAATCTGCTTCTAGTGGTCTGAAGATGCATCATCCTAATGCAGCGCTGTTCAGTTAACCTATAAGCAGGCAAGTGAAGCTCTGCAGAGCTTGTAGGCAGATGACCACAAAATCTTATATGAATCAACATGACCATGTTAGCACATAATACGAGATAAAACAGGAATGTGTTCCTGCAACCAGCACCAGCTTCCTTCTTTCTGTATGATGTTTAGGCTGCTCTCCACTCTCCAGGGCCATCATTGAAAGGACAATTCTTCACCAAAAGTTAAGTTGATGAATCAGAGACAATTGATTCACAGAAAGCGTGAATCTAATGAAGATCTGATTTACTTCTCATAGAAGAGGAAAAGTACTGGGAGAAAAAGAATAGAAAGCACACAATTAAACAAATGGATCCTATGATTGAATTTACCTTTAATCCACCCAGTGGATCTCCATCGAGAATATCAGTTCCAGCATTGTACACAATCAACTCAGGGGCAAAATTACTCCCCGCTACCTGGCATTTGTAACTAATAACTACAATGCGATAATGACATAAGAACAACTTTTTTACTACGGTATTCATAGTACAAAATTAGTTAAAGATAACAAGTAAATGAAAAGAAAAGAGGAGAACATAATAGAGATAAAAATGCAAAGCAAAAGATGAAGCCCGAGTTGGCAAAAATGCTGATGAAATCATGTCACAGTGCACCAGAGTTAAAAAGCATCAGACATTATGACAACAATAAATAGAGGCAGAGACACAGTATAAGCACTAAATGCATTTGAAATAATACGATTAAAAATAGTAAATGACAAAGTCAAAACCAAGACAGACACATAAAACGGACTTATTTGTGAGTAAAGGTGTCAGGCAAAGATGCATTAGTGTTAGATAAAATACAGCAGATATGGACATCAGAATTGAGAAAAGATCCAGCGAAAAACAGAACAAAGCATGTTGAAGATAGATGAAAGAAATCTATACCGCAAGTGCTTCATCCAATTGCTTCAAGTATTCATCAGTTGTAGTCCCAGTCTGTTCATATATCGGAATATTAAATCAGCTAAAGACCTAGCCAGCAATAAGCTAACTTCATTAACAAGATGCTAGATGCTCACCCCCACTTCAACCTTCTGGTTAATATAATTTCTAGCAGTCATGTCCTGAAAAGATCGAATGAAAAATAATAATAAAACCAGAAGGTGAGGTGAGTTGTCCTCTAAAATTGATATTTCAAGAGAAAAAAGTCAGAACTCATTGCATAGAGCAAAAAAATAACAGTTAAAAGGACAGAACATACTATCGTGTAGGAGAAGAGGCTGTTCAGGTTCAACTAGAGAAGATGCAATACAAATATAGAAAGCAAGCACTTACAAATGGGTAGATTCCAGGATTGTACATATCCAGGATGTACACACGCTCTGCCAGTTAAAACACAAACATAGAAAATTAAAAAAGAAAAAGAAAACCAAGCTAAAGCACCATGAGGAAAGTTAAAGCATCCTTACCGTCATTACCAAAATCCGTTTCATGACCATTTCCTTGATGTGCATCTAAATCAATTATCATCACCCTAAAAAATATTATAAAGTATAAGGAGAGTAGCCCACTAATAAAAGATACTGTCAATTGATTAGTTGAGAATAGGATGCCATATAAGATTGCAAGGACTGCATTTATTATTTTTAATCTTGACATTCTATTACCTTGATATATTTAACCGAACAAAAGCAAAATGAATGCAAAGGGAAATATCTGCGTATGCACAAAATCCACCTCCCCTTCCACCACTGCAATGATGAAACCCTCCCCCAACATTGATAGCCCATCCTTGGTCCTTCGCTAACTTAGCTGCCAGAACAGTTCCACCCACCTGTAGTAATATGATCAGTATAATCCAAGTTTCACAAAAAACTCAATCTCCAATGAAAAAGAAAATGATGTAATTAGCTCCAAGACAGACTATGATTCTATGGCTTTACCTGCCTTCGGAAGGGATAAAGAACTTTCATCTGAACAAGCCAATTGGGTAACATTGCTACAGGAGGAACCTACACAACACAGTGCTTTGAATCAATCTGAGAAGTACAATAACATCATTTGATACTACTTAGTTCTCAGCCAAAAACATCAAACTATAACAAACATAGCCAGTAAAATATTAGGCATGCAACACACAAAATTCCCATGAACCCAAAACAGTAATAAATAAAACCAAGCAATCTTGCTATTTTTTTCTGGAGAATCCCATTTTTAAGCAGAGCCGCAAGATCACACTAGATAGTTGCAACTGGCAACGAAATAAGTAAAATCCAAGGAAGCAAAAATTAACTTCATACTAAAAACAACCAAATTATTGCATAAGGAAATTCTACAAGGTACCTCAGTTATCCTGGCAACATTCACGCTGTTCTTCAGGCTATCCAGGTATGCTTCTGTATGCACCTATCCCGAGAATACCGGGGAGGAAAATACAAGCATTAGGTTACAGCGCCTGCTACAGATAGATACCTCATTAACTAAGAGTTATATTTTCCATCACCTATGATCTTCCTTTTTCCTCAATAAGCATAAGACTCAGTGTATAAACAAAGTGAGTGGAAAAAACATTCAATTACCACAAGTAGATCCTCCTTTGAAGCTTCCAATGGATCAACAATAGCGTTTTTTTCCAGGTAACCTTCCGACATTAAGAACCGGCATATCCGACCCCATTTCGAAGAATCGAACGGATGCCTACATCAACCGCGAATAACTAACTAATTTTCTAAAACCGGTTAATCAAATTTTAAAAAAAAAATCAAATTCAAAATATCTTACAGTTTCTCAATTCCGAGGAAGCTGATATCGTAATAAGAAGAGTAGATAACTGGAACCTGTAAAATGAAAATTTCAAAATTTCAAGCTAGAAACAAACAATTTATTTATCATATATGAAAATTTTATATAATTAACAAGATAAAAGTTACCTTGGAGGAAGTATCAGGCTGATAGAGCTTGCTAGAGTTAATTCGTTGACGGCGGAGAGATTCGGCATCGATTTTGGTAGCGGGTTGAGAGGATGACGAAGACGAAGACGAAGACGAAGACCAAAACATTGTAGAGGAGTTAAAGCAGCGATACGCAATGAAAGGAGTGGCGAGTGCGAGGAACAAATATAGCGTCGATTTGCAGAGATTCCGAGTTGATTCGGTGGTGTTTGCAATGACTCGGTGAGTTCTAAACTTCCAAAACGGTTGCTGGTGGGAGAGCGTAAGCAAAGGAAACGTCATCGCTTTGGTTTCAAGCTTTTAAATAAATTCGTTTTGGTAATACAAAAGCGGTGGCGCAGATGCAATAAAAAACAAAAGTAGTTATAATTGGAATAAAAGGAGGGAATGGCTTAAGAGGTGTGGTAAAATTCTATCGATTTCAGATTCTTTCTATGAGAAAATATATTCCTTTCTAAAAGGTGGAAGCAAAGAATAAAATTATCAATGGAGTGTTAGCAGGGTTATTCCTTCAAGTCTAAAAAGCTTGCTCGAAATTAAAAAGATATAGATAAAAATATAAGACTCGAAAATAGGTCTGAAAAAAATATAGGTCTGTTTAAAATATGGGCTAGGCTTGGGCTTGAACATTCAAGGCCTAAGCTTTAAGCCCAGCCTGACTCAACTTATATTATTTTTATATATTATGTAATTTAAAACACATTAAAAGATAAATTTATATTAAATATATAATTTTACTCTAAATGTAAACATTAAAATAATGTTAAGATGATTATATAAAAAATTTCAATGAATAAAAAATGTATAAATTTATTAAATATTAAAATAAAATAAATATTTTTTAAAAAATAATACGAGCGGATCTAAAATGGGCTTGGATTAATTTTTTATAAATATAGAAGGATTTAGACAAAATTTTAAATTCATATTTCGAGTTGGGCTTAGACAAATATAAAGTATGTTAATATCATGTTTAGGCTCGACCTGACCCATGAACACCTCTAAATATTTATTAAATTTAGATTTTAATAACAAATAATTAATTATAAATATAATCAATTGAATCCATAGGTAGAGAAAAAAATCCATGAAAAGTTAAAATTTTTTAATACTATCCAAAATCTACTTTAAATGAAACTTAATTATTATTTAGCATTGCATGGTTCATTATTTGTTAAAGAAATAAATGAGTTTTTTTTATAGATTTTGCATGGAGCTGTTAGACAATTTGTGTGTGATTCGAATTTCGTTATTTGTTAAAGAAATAAATATGACAAAATAAGGAGATATATTTTCAAGTCAAAGACAACATGAACCATAAATTTGCCCTCGATATGTTATTCGAAAATTCTTGAGTGAGTTTCTTCATGTCTCGATTCGATTAAATCTAAGTAGCACCATATAACATTATCTATCATTATTCTTTAGATATTCGAATTTGTTAAATATTTAAATTTAATTTTGTTAAAATTTTGATTTAATGATAAGGTTGATGTTCATGATATAAATCATGTGTAAATTCTCTCTAGATTTTATTCTGCTTTTAAGCCTGTGAGTCTTATTCAGATTTATTATGATTTAGATTTAGAGCTACACTTATTCTATTTGACATTGATTAGAATAGAGTTTTTCAACATTTAAATAGATGTAGTCACAGGCTCAACCTTGGGGGTTGTCTGGAGGTGCGGTCGCCTAGGGCCAAGGCTGAAAGGAGTCCAAAATATTGTGTTCCCGTTTTTGAAGGGTCAAAAATTTTTTTTTACCAACTTTTATGAGACTTAAATTTTTTTTTCTCCAACTTGTAAGGAACCTAAAACCCCATTTTATTGTTTTGCCTAGGGCCCAAAAATGTCAATAACAAGCCTCTGTAGTCGAAACTCCTCTAGTATTATTTAGTTTTCAACAGTGAATTTCT
Organism: Gossypium australe; assembly: GCA_005393395.2. Lineage (NCBI taxonomy): Eukaryota > Viridiplantae > Streptophyta > Magnoliopsida > Malvales > Malvaceae > Gossypium > Gossypium australe. The sequence continues at coordinate 153,679,064 of CM016626.1, forward strand.
CTTCCTTCGCCCGTGATTTTTTTTCAAAATGATTTTCACGTAAAATCTGTGTTTTATTTTTCCTTTTATTATTATTTTACGATCGTTCTACTGACATTATCAACATTTATTATAACGCAACTGTTTAGTAAAAAAAAGTTGATAAAAAAAGCTTTAAAAATAAATTAATAGTCTTTTTAGTATAAAAAGTAGTTTTCTTAAGATAATCATGAAATGTTAAAAATTTGAATTTAGTTAGAGAAAAATCTTTAAAAATATTATGAAAAAGAAAAAGTGGGAAATTGTGAAAGTGGACAGTTTCTTAAGGATGTGAGTTCTGTTTTTTTAAAGACAATGTGAGTTTTGTTTTTATAAGTTAAATTTTATTTACATTTTGTGACATCTATATTTAGTTATATTATTATCTAAATTTCTCTATTTAATTCATCATGTTAAGTTAATTAAAAGTTTTATAACTAGTATAAATAAATATATTAAAATTAAACATGCTTATAGTTAAATATTTATAATTTTAAAAAGTTATCATGGATGATGGTTAAATTTTAAATTTAACTTTGTTGAGTACAAGAGAGGGTTGGAGGCTTAGACAATAGAACACACGATGGTAAATGTATGGTGAATTGTATTTGGTGAAGGTGATCTTTTTTAATTTAGGATCTTAACTCATGTATAATGCAAATCTCGTCGTGGTCAGTCAAGTAGACAATATAGTAGTTTTCTAAATAAATTATGATGGGATAGAAATAGACTAAGCAAGATATCATGTGTCTTATGTGTAAGAGAGAACCCAGCACCTATAATTTACAAGATAAATTGAAGAAGGCCAAAGTTTCATGCCAATGTACTTCCCTGAAGCCAAGCTTCAATGAAGTGTTGCTACTTGACAAAGTCATACTAGCAATGTAACGAGCGAGATTACAGCTTGACGAGATTGTGATGACATGAAATGCTTACAACAAGTGGTAAAACATCAACAAGGTTTAGTTATTAATGCAAGAGAATGAATTGTAAACAACTGTGATTTTACATCATTCATGTCCCTTTCCAATAGGAAAATGACAAATCAAATTTTTCCTCTTAATTGTCAGCTTTTTCCTATCATTCTCTTATTGAAAATGGATAGAAATAACGCAAAATCATAATTTCATACAATTATTTCTTATTAATACAAAGAAGGAGGATTCAGAGTATACTTATTCATAAATCAAACATGAAAAAAGTTTGTGTATGCCTCATGTCTATCGGAATTGAACTTAAGTATTAAAAAATATTTTTAAAAATTTTAATTATTTTAAAATATTTTATTAAATTTTAAACCGTGAAACAAATTTTCTAGACGGCCAGAAATTTTAACAAAGCCTAGTTTCTGGATGATTGCTCCGTTTTAAGGTTCTTTTTGAAAAAATCATCCAACGTGTATATTAATTGGGAGGGGCACTGACAATACCATTAGAGTCGTTCATAATAGAATCAAATCGTGCCCATGCAGCAGCATTGAAAGCGATTGGTGAATACAAACTTCCACCCTCCCACTTTTATCTCTTCCTTCAGATTCCAAAACAATCAAATCGTGGGAACATGTTTCCGATGCCAATGCCTTGTCTCTCCTCAGCAGATTCTCAGGTCTAAGCTCATCCACCACCGCTCTGCTAACGTAAAGTCAAGTAACCAAGGATGAGGAAAAATATCTCTCTAGCTGCTATGTTTTAACCCAAAACGCACCAAAAATGATTTTATTTCGTTTCTACTTTTAAGACACCGCTCGATGGAAAAGTGTTTCAAATCTAATTTATCTCAACGTATTATTTAATTCTAATGACGTTTTGAGCGAGTGGACAATACTTGGAATGATTTTTGCGGATGGATCCTTCATGTTATTAGTTTTCATTCATAAATACAATAATTTTTTTTAAATGATGGAAAGACGTGCTACGTAGAGTGTTGTGAATCAATCCTATGTATGCATCAATGAATCTGTGGGCCGTATATATATATTTCACTTAGCAAGTCTATCAGAAACTAGTGGAAACTGCCAAATTGAGGTGGCAAAATAAGGATCGGATGTACAATTATATCTGTCAAGAAAGAAAGTGACTCGGGTTATTATGACGTTCTTGTGACCTGAAGTAATCTCTAAAGTAAAAAAGCAATATAACCATGCTGGGATTCACAGCTAACAGGGGATACATCATACAAGAAAATTCATCTTAAGAAATGGACCTAGACTCAGACATTAATGCAAGAAACGAGCAACCAAAAACGGGGTTCTGAACTGTTGGCTTTGTAGTTGTGAAATGACCCAAGGCATGAGAAAGAAAATAAAAGAGAGCCTCTTTTTTCACAAATGACTCAAGCCTCAATTCGGAATCCAAATAAGTCAAAATACCAGCGGAAAAAGCAATCAAAAGGTACTTTATTATCAACGCTTTACAAACAAATCCCCAGGAGGGTAAACCCTTAAATGGAACATTATCAGTGTATGAAGAAAATTGTTTAATCAAAAGGGGAAACCCCAAAAAAAGAACGTGGGCGAGGGGAAGGGTGATGCCATGCATTTTTCTATTACTCAAGTTAATGCTACTTACCGTTACGACACAGCTGCCATATAATTCATCTTCTACATCTTTCAGTCACATCAGACACAAGGTTATAAACAGATAAAACCCAGTGGCAGTAATCATGCAAAGCTACAAACTCAAAAAAGGCTTGAGAATATGTATGTGTACATTCAATTCAAGAAATAACTACCTGATTGTGCCTCTACCAGTGCCTTGCATGCTAAGATCCAACAGGAGCAACACCTTTGGCTTTAGCTGCAGCAGTTGCCGCTGCGGCTGCAGCGGCTGCTGCGGCTGCAGCTGATGCAGCTGGACTAGGACTTGGTGGTACTGGGTTGGACTGAGGTCCATTCTGTGCTACAATCACCTCTTGATGCTGTTCTTGTTGCTGCTGCTGAGAGTTAACCTGCGCCAGCAGAGCATTAATCTGAGCTCCTGTGAGTGTCTCATGCTCGAGCAATGCATTAGCAAGTGCATGATGTTCTTTGCTGTGGGTAGTGAGGATGGTTTTTGCATTGTTATAAGCATTCTCCAGTAAGAACTTCACTTCTTTCTCTATAAGATGTCTAGTCTCAGTGCTTAGGCTCCGACCATCATCATTATAAGAATGGGTAACAAGTCCCACTTCTTTACTCATGCCATACTTTGTAACCATGGATCTGGCCAGTTCAGTTGCATTCTCAAGATCAGAGCGTGGACCGGAAGTAACTTCGTTTTCTCCAAAGATGAGCTCTTCTGCAACCCAACCACCCAAGGCAACATCGAGCCTAGCAAGCATCTGTTTTCGGGAGAAGCTTGTTTGATCCACCTCAGGCAACTGGGACACCATGCCAAGAGCCATCCCTCGAGGGACTATTGTTGCTTTGTGAACAGGAAGTGCCCCCTCCGTATGGATGGCAACAAGAGCATGCCCAGCCTCATGGAAAGCAGTCAATTTTCGTGACTCTTCAGAAATGACAGCTGACTTGCGTTCACTTCCCAATATGATCTTGTCCTTTGCATACTCCAAATCTACCATTGTCACTTCTTTAGCGCCATGCATTGCAGCATTCACTGCAGCAACATTGACCAGATTTGCAAGATCCGCACCAGAGAATCCAGGAGTACCTCTAGCAATGATCATTAAATCAACATCATCTGCCTTCAATACCTGTAATGGAACAGAATGAATGGTTAGACTTGCATGGCTCAATGATTCTACCAGAAAGATATTACCAATGCCAAAGGTTAGTCTGACGCAACACAAACCTAATATGGGAGAGTCAGACAACAAAATGTTGATGTCATTGAACCAAAATGTAAATCAGCAAAGACGTTAATTAAAAGCATGCTTGAAAAGCCAATATCAAGCCAAATTTTATGATACATGCTTCAATGGGGCCTGCTAAACACAGTCTGCACAAAGTACAGCCTAGAATTTGATCAATCAGCCACTGACAAATGTCAACTCAGCTCGGACTCCAAAAACACATGGACTTGTACACAGTCAACACAGTACCTTTGACATGTGGGATTCCAGAATCTGCCTCCGGCCTTCAACATCTGGATAAGGAATAATGATGCGGCGGTCAAATCGTCCAGGTCTAATCAGTGCCTTATCCAATGATTCTGGAAAATTGGTGGCTGCAATTAGAATGATTCCTTCATTCTGTTTAAATCCATCCAATTCGACAAGCAACTGATTCAAAGTCATCCTCATGTACTGCTGGTCCTTTGGATTACGGCTTCCACCTATGGCATCTATCTCATCAATAAATATAATACATGGGGATCGCTTCTTTGCAGCAGCAAAAAGATCTCTCACTCTTCGAGCTCCAACTCCAACAAACATCTCTTCAAATTCACTGCCACTGCAGGAGAAGAAAGGTACCCCAGCCTCTCCAGCAATAGCTCTTGCTAACATAGTTTTCCCATTGCCAGGTGGACCAACAAGTAAGACACCTTTTGGAAGCTTGCCACCAAGACGAGTGAAACGCTGCAAGAAGGGTAAAGGTAATTAGAGACAGAGAGTGAGGGAGGGAGAGGGAGACATCTACCAAATCAAAAAGTGCATTCACCTTAGGATCTCGAAGGTAGTGGACAATTTCTTCCAACTCTGCCTTTGCCTCATCAACTCCTTTGACATCATTAAATTTTGTGTTAGATTCTACAACTTGCACCTCTTCGTGTAGACCAAGTCCTAAAGCAAGGATACCAGTCAGTCAGAATCCAGGAAAAGGACTATCAGTTTAAACATGGACAAATAATTTAGAAGAAAACTTGTCAATTAAAACATTCTACCTTTACTAATCCCTCTATCCTCAATAAGTGCTCCAACACCAGAAATCAACAAGAAGCCAAGTGCAATACTACGAAAAGTACGCCACAATTGATCTTTAAAATTCCCTCCTTCTGCAGTCACCATGTGGATAGGAGCACTAGAAGTTCCTAAGACACCATTTTTTGTCGATTTTCCCACATTTTGAAAAGCTGAAAGGCCACTTTTACTCTCTTCCTCCACTGCTGAACCGGAGATACCTGTAATTTTGCATAATCTTTTAGCCAACAAAGATAACAGAAAAGGCAAAGAGCAGAAATTGTTCAGAAAGAAATGGGTTAATACTAGTTTAACAGGGAATTTATTAGCACTATCAAATTAGAAACAACATTCAAAGATCACTCCAAAAAAATGGGGAAAAAAATAATGCAAAATTATCATTTTAAGAGAAATTATAGATCCAAGATAGCAAGACCACTCACCTCTCTGCAATGTCTTAAGTAACTCACTTTCATCAAGCCTGTCAACTTTGACTAATGCTTTAACATACTCAGAAAGTGCAGAAGGATTAGAATGTAATGATGGCTGACTTTCAAATAGTCTTATCACTGCTTCAGGATCATTTCTATGGTAAATTTCTCTTAAACTAGCAGCTTCACTAGCTTCATCAGCATCTCGGAGTCTGCGACCTAAATTGACTGCATAGCTTGACCTAAACCTATTTTGGCCACTCAAAAACCTATTACCTGCACTCCAACAAGAGTTCAGTTTAGGCAACAAAGTTTTAAGTTGAGAACACAGAAAACCAATTATCTTATTGAAAAAATAAAGAAGAATAAAACCATGAAGATAATGATAGAATATAAAAAGTTCGATTGAAACAAACACAAATACCAGAGAGATGAGCTTTACTAAACAAGTTCCGATATTGTCCCAACTGTGATTGCTGTCTTGATACCTGTTTTAAGATGGAAACGAGGCTTATTGTTTATCTAAAGGAATATACATACATATTACTCTATAATAAGCAAAAATAACCCACAAAAATCATTAACTAAGTTTCTCAACGATCCAATTATTGCAAAAATACACTACTTCTAACAATATCTAATGGGAGACGACATTTACAAATGTGCATATTAACGAAATGAAAATTGCAAAACCTTAAAAAAAGAAAAACCAAGTGTTTGCGCCAATAAAAGTCTCAATCAGCTCAAGCAAATGAGTATCTTTTGTTACGACCAATGGAAATTAAAATAAAATATTCCATTTTATTTTCAATTTTCCACTCCACTAATACATAGCTCGGATTCAACTATTCAAGAGTCAAAGGCAATATCTTTAATTTATTTAAATTAGGGTTCCCTCAATCCCCAAATATTAAAACTTCATATCATAGAGATTCAGTATATAAATAACAATCACTGCACAAATATATATATATATATATATATATATACACAAAGAGCTAGGCAAAAAGAAGCTGGAAAGAGAGGGGAAATAACCTGAGAGATTAGGCTTCTCCAAGCCATCGCCTTTTTGCAGAGACCAAAAAAAGAGAAAAAAAAAGTCTGATCTTCTTATCCTTTCTATCTATCCCCGGTGCGGGATGGGTTTGTTTGGTTAGCGAGAAAATAAAGGGAAGGGTGAAATTTTACGAGAAAGAGTGTTGCAAAGATGGAAAATCTAGAAAGCGAGGTGGATCGTTAGATTAATTTTATAATTTTCGTAAAAATGTTTTTAAGCTTTTATTTTGATGTTGGGTATTGTAATAAGTTTCTGTCACGAGGAGAAGATCTTCTTTGTGAATTGTCAAGTTTACCCTTTCTTCTTTTTGTTTGCAATTTCCTTAAGATATTTTAGTCTGATTGGGTTTCAAATTTCAAATTTATTTTTTAACATTTTTTTTTTATTTTCCATTTCTTCTCTTGTTTTAGTTTTAACAAATAGAAAATATAAAAAAAATACTTTAAAAGAGATAGAAAATATAGAGACCAAATGTATAATTTAACTTAAAATTTTTGTTTGAAATGATGATTTAACATGCCTCATGAGCTTATTGTTACCCCGTTAACGACAATTAATGGCTCAGTAACTAAAATATTACATGTAAATGATTAAAACATAACATTTTAAACATAAATAACTAAAATAGATATAAACAAAAGTGATTATTTTAATATTTTATCCTAAAAATAATGCAATTTTTATCTATTTTTAGTCTAATAATTAAAAAACCTGGGCTTATCTATTTATTTAAACCCAATAACTAATAAATTCATCTAAGGGTGGATTTGGATAAATGGTACGTTTACTTACGATTAGTATAAAAACAACGATAAGATAAGATAAGATTAAATACTGTAACAATATTATAACTTAAGATAAAAAGTAACCTAAACGCACCGCATCCTAGTAACCATCCAAACCCACCCTAAATCCTAAACCCAATAATTTACTCAACCCAATTTATGTTTTTTTTCTTTTCTTTTGAAGCATCCAATTTATGTTATAAACCAAGTTTATGATGTTTTAACCCAAATTTAGACTTTAAGACATCAATTGATTCCATCTTTCTTTCTCCTCCAAACTTCTCTCCACTTTATTTGAAATGGAGAAGCAACAGAGTTGTTAGAAAGAAGCTGCTCCAATCCAAGCGCTGGCTCGAGTTGAGGGAATCCCAATTAAGAAAGATGAAAGTGGAGATGAGGGATTCGGTTGAGTCACTAATGGCAGCTAAAGAACCTGCTCTGAGGAGGGAATGGCGGCTCCACTGGCTCCGATGGCGACATGGTTCATCAGCATTTGGTGGGGGCACCGAGGCAGCCAGAAATGGGTTGAATGATGGCACCAAACCTGTTGATAGTTTCTTTTATTTTCCTTGTTTGTTGTGTTTGACTGAATTTACAGTGCTCAACCCAACGGTGATAACGGAGTTTTGGCCCAACAGTTTTGCCCCAAGTCTCAATGCTCATCGGAGCGTGCTTCAACACCTGTTAAAAACTTGATAATCAATGAAGTGTTTCAGGCAGAGGTGCTAATGAACCGGTTCGGCTTGATTTTAAATATTATATTAATATATTTTATATTTGTTTAAGTTCAGTTTAGTTTAAAATTTAGATTTAAAATCTTATTTAAATTCGTCTATATTTATAAAAGATTAAACTAAATCTATTTTAAGTTCACTCATATTATTATTTTTAAATATTTATATTATATTATATTAATATTTAATAATTTTTTATTTATTTAAATTTTTTATATAGTTATCTTAATATTATTTTAAGGTTTACATTAGAGTAATATTATATATTTAGTATAAATTTATTTTTTAATATATTTTAAATTACATAATATAAAAATAATATAATATAAATATTATAAACTTAAAACGGATAGGGCCGGACTCAGGCCTTAAATGTTTAAGTTTAAGCTCAACTCATATTTTAAATGAACTTAATATTTTTTTGCTTAAATTTAATTTTTAAATTTAATATTTTTATCTAAACCCTCTAAAATTTTAGATAATTTCGGACTTGAATGAATAACCTGTATGAACAAGTTTATTCACAGAGGCTGTGGCCTTGTTTGGGACCATTGATTTATACTGTTGAATAGTATTTTTATTTGTTTTTCTCTACTCTACTTTAGCATGTTAGTAGGATAAATGTACCCAAGGCCTACCTATTGTACGGATGACTCACCATATATGAATTCTTTTCTTTTTAAAAGAAAAAGATTGGCTTGGCTGGGCTGAGGGGACAAGCTGGTTTTGCGACTCTAAGCTGTTGTTGATTCAGATGTGGACCAAGTAATCCACATGGTTGAACCCACAGTCTCATCGCCATGCAAGCAAAGGAATAATAATGAAAATTAAGACAGGAGAGCTTTTATTGAAGATAATGTTTTTAGAAGGACAACCGTTAACCTTGAATATGAAGAAGAATACATGATATTCAAAATTATGAGTAAAGTCGAAAAGTAATTATCTTCTTGGAAATACAATATGTGTTTCTAAATGTTTATAATTATATTTTAATTTTAATTGAACAAGAAATAGGCCACACGCAATTCAAGCTGATTGCAGCAATAATGAAGTTCGAGGCCTTCAGATAAATCTTCCTCAACAATTCTTTCCTTTTACAAGTTTTAGAATGAGTTTGGATAAGTGATACGATACGTTTAGTTTACTTTTTATTTTATATTAAAGTATTGCTACAGTATTTAATTTTACTATCACCGTTATTTTTACACTGATTATAGATAAATGTACCGCTTATTTAAACCCATCCTTAATTTAAGATTATTTTTTATTTTTAATTATTACAATTTAATAATTTTTTCTTTTAATCATGGCGTAACCTCTTATGGGTTATTGTCCTTGCCTGGTCTTTATATATATAAATGCTTTAGAAGTCTTAGTTTAAGATTATTATTTTTTATTTTTGATTATTGCAAATTAAGAATTATTTATTTTAAGTTTTTTCGGACTTAATTTTTTTTGGTTCAATTCGATACCTAAATTTGACAATTTTTTTTCTAATTTGGTACCTAAACTTGATAGCTTTTCTTAAGTTGGTATTTGAACTTTGGGATCCAATTTGGTACCTGAACTTGACTGTTTTTCCTATTTTGTACCTAATCTTTTTTTTAAACGCTTTACAAATTGCTCCAATATACTAACAATGTTATTTTTTTATGAAGTAGCAAAAATAATCAATGTATGACCGATATGTGACAGATGATATGATATTTTTTTTTGTATTTTATATGTTAAAATACTTTTATTTTTAATTAATTATTTATTTTATTAATTGAAAATAATGAATTTCTTTTAATTTGGGGTTTAAATTTTTTTCTTATTTAATATTAATTCATTATGTATAGCTCAATATCTATTTTTTAACATGAATTTCCTCTAGTACTGATAATATTTTTGTAGCATAACAAAATTTTTTTAACACCGTTAATGTTTTGGGTAATTTGTATAACATTTAATAAATTTAGGTACCAAATTGAATCTAAAACAAAACTTAGGTACCAAATTAAAGAAAAAAATACCAAGTTCATGTACTAAATTGGGCCCAAAAAAAAACTTTAGTACCAAATTAAAAAAAATTTATGTGCGAAATTAAAAAAAAATGTATACTCCTTTCTTTTAATCATGGCGCAAATTCTGAACAATTCATGGGTTATTGTCCTTGCATGGTCTTTTTTTATTCATACATGTTTTACAAGTCTTAGTTTAAGATTATATTTTAATTTTAATTAAACAAGAAATTAGGCACACGCAATTCAAGCTGACCGCAGCAATAATGAAATTCATGTTGTAAAGGGAATCCATCAGATAACTCTTACACCTCAACAGTTGTTTCTTTCTTTCTTTTTTTAATTATTGCAAATTAAGAAAATTTTCTTTTAACCGTGGTGTAAAGTCTTACAATTCATGGGTTATTGTCCTTGCGTTGTCTTTTTTTATATATATAAATGTTCTACAGATCTTAGCTTTTGATCTTTAGACAAAACCCATTGGTTCATCTCTGCCTTCTTTTGAGAGAACAAAATGGATATATCTCTGTTCCTGTTTGTTGGGTTTTCTTATTTTCTGCTAATGAATGGAAATAAAGTGGAAGACTGTGGTTATCTGGCAGACAATACAAGTCTTCAATCTTTTCAGGTTTTATTGCAAGCAGAGCAGCCTTATAGAACAGCTTATCACTTCCAATCTCCTCAAAACTGGTTGAATGGTAAGAAACTAATCTTGTTCTTGCAACTTCATGTTTTTTTAATAATAATAAAAAACATCCCAATTCTCTGACATTGATGTGTTTGTTTGGTGTCAATTGATTCAACTGATCTGCTTCAATGGTGGGATGATGAAAATGGGTGATATTCACTACACAGATCCTAACGGTAAGAAAGCAATTTCCTTTTGGTTTCAACTTATCTTTTTTCCCTTCTTCTTTTGTACTTTAGATGTATATTGCTCGGATTTAGAAATATCATATCCTCGTACTCATGTTTAAATTATATGTGTAACACGGATTCAAGAATGAGTGTTGAATAAGAGTATAATTTTTTTTTTTTGAAAATTTTTCATATATTGGGAAGATCATGCTCTGTTCCATGCTCGAGCATGTTTCGGATTAAGTATCTAACGCGGGTATTTTAAGAAAAATGAAAAGTCCGAATGTAGCATGTTAAATCTGAAAACACTTAATTGTTCCATCCATGCATGCAGGGCAAATGTACTACAAGGGAGTCTACCACTTATTCTACCAATACAATCCAAATAGTGCATGGTTTGGTGATGGTATGGTTTGGGCACATTCTGCATCATATGATCTTATTAACTGGTTCGGTCTTGATCATGCACTTGTTCCATCCGAGCCATTTGATGCCATAAGTTGCTGGTCCGGTTCGGCAACGATCCTTCCAGGGGATAAACCGGTCATTTTATACACCGGCATAGATGCTAACTACAACCAGGTTCAAAACCTAGCAACCCCAAAAAACGAATCCGATCCATTGCTAGTAGAATGGGTCAAATACTCCGGAAACCCTCTAATGACTCCACCGGATGGTGTAAAAGGAGATAACTTTAGAGATCCAACAACTGCTTGGCAGGGCCCTGATGGAACCTGGAAAGTAGTCATTGGAAGCTATAGCAATAACCAGGGCATGGCTATACTCTACCAAAGTCAAGATTTTGTTCATTGGACTATGCATCGAGATCCTCTTTATTCATCGTTGAAAACCGAAATGTGGGAGTGTCCAGACTTCTTTCCCGTGTCGATTAACAGCACCAATGGGGTCGACACCTCTGTTGAAAACCCAAGTGTTAGGCATGTCATGAAGGCAAGTTTCAATTCCCATGATTACTATATAGTAGGGACTTACGTTACTGAGCAGGAAAGGTTCCTTCCTGATGCTGACTTTACCGGAACCAGTTCGGACTTGAGACTTGATTACGGTAAATTCTACGCCTCAAAGTCGTTCTTTGATGGTAAGAAGAACCGAAGAATACTATGCGCTTGGGTAAATGAATCCGATAGTATGGAAGATGATCTAAAGAAAGGATGGTCTGGACTTCAGGTGATTGACATTACATATTTATTGATGCCGCATGATGTATAATCAATCTCAATGGTTTATGGATAATCCTTTGCAGTCAATTCCGAGGCAGATTTGGCTTGACCGAAACGGCAAGCAACTAGTGCAGTGGCCAGTGGAAGAACTCAATAGTCTGCGTGACAATGAAGTCTATGTTTATGACAAGCAGCTCGAAAGCGGGTCGGTTTTTGAAGTTTCGGGCATCACTGCTTCACAGGTGAGTACTCTGTGGTTGCATATCAATTTCCCATTTGTATTTGAAGTAATTGCATTGTCATGAACAATTTTCTTACTATGTTGGAAGGCCGATATCGAAATAATGTTTGAATTGCACAAACTAGAAGAGGCCGAGTTCATAGACACCGGTTTGGTTGATCCTCAACTAATCTGTGACAAACAAGATGCATCTGTGACCGGAAAATTCGGACCATTCGGTTTATTAGCTTTGGCAACAAAGGACTTGACTGAACAAACTGCGATTTTCTTCCGGGTTTTCCGAGACCATAAAGACTATAAAGTACTTATGTGCAGTGACCAAAAGAGGTTAGTCACCACTTCTGTCCAATACTATCCACGATTTAAGCAAAAAGTCATCCACATTCATTTGATTCAATGTCAAAACATGTTGTTCAACAGGTCTTCTTTACGGAACGAGTTAGATAAAACTACATACGGAGCCTTCATAAATATCGATCCTCAGCGGGAAATGGTTGCACTAAGAACCTTGGTGCGTTGATTTGTGTTCACCCTGCTGGCCTTTTCGGTATATTTTGATTTTGGTTTCTACCATTTTTACATTTCTTGGTTCACCTTTTTGCAGATAGACCATTCCATAATTGAGAGTTTTGGTGGAAAAGGAAGAAGTGTTATCACCACAAGAGTTTATCCAAAGCTTGCTATTAATGATGAAGCCCATCTTTTTGCATTCAACAATGGAAGTCTCAGTGTAAGAGTTTCAAGGTTGAATGCATGGAGTATGAATAAAGCCCGGATAACTGCAGGGGGGAAAACCGAAACTATATCAGAGGATTTCTCTAGGAAGAAGTAAAGAACATGACCCATTGTTCAGGTCCGCAGACACCCGGTTTTGTCCGGATCATTTTTACAATAAAACAGCCCCTTTAGGGTGTTTATTGGGTATTAAAATTAGGATTTTTAATTGGGTTTTTCTACTTTGATTTTGAATCCAATTCATTAAGGCTCGATTTATTATTATTATTATTATATACTTTCTTATGCTTCGGAAAATTCAATTCAGTTTAAATTTTTTTTTAAATTATGTGAAATTTAAAAGTCAAATCCTAATTTATATAAAATAATTAAATATTACTATATAATACCATAAATTTAAGGTAAAAGAAATAATTTTTTTGTTAATTGAAAAAATATTGATAGGTAAAAGATTACTTACTTAGAAATATTGAAGTATTTGCATGTGAAATTATATATTTGTTTTATAATTTTGTAATATATTTTGTTTTAAAAATTTTATTACTATAACTTAAAAATATTGTAATGGTAATATATCATAATTGTTCTGCTTGATGTTTTTAAAACATTTTATTTATAATTAGATTGATAATATTAAAAATGTTTGGGGAAAAACCTTTATGAAGATAATTTTTTTTAAACATATTAAATTTAGAATAATATAATAATACAATGATTCAAATAATTAGAAGCAATGCAAACCTAATATGGGAGAGTCAGGCAACAAAATGTTGATGTCATTGAACCAAAATGTAAATTAGCAAAGACATCAATGAGAAGCATGCTTGAAATTTACGATACATGCTTCAATGGGGCCTGCTAAACACAGTCTGCACCAACTACAGCCTATAATTTGCTCAATCAGCCACTGACAAATGTCAACTCAAGCTCCAACTCCAAAAACATATGGACTTGTACACAGTCAACACAGTACCTTTAACATGTGGGATTCCAGAATCTGGATAAGGAATAATGATGCGGCGGTCAAATCGTCCAGGTCTAATCAGTGCCTTATCCATTGATTCTGGAAAATTGGTGGCTGCAATTAGAATGATTCCTCCATTCTGTTTAAATCCATCCAATTCGACAAGCAACTGATTCAAAGTCATCCTCATGTACTGCTGGTCCTTTGGATTACGGCTTCCACCTATGGCATCTATCTCATCAATAAATATAAAAAATGGGGATCGCTTCTTTGCAGCAGCAAAAAGATCTCTCACTCTTCGAGCTCCAACTCCAACAAGCATCTCTTCAAACTCACTGCCACTGCAGGAGAAGAAAGGTACACTAGCCTCTCCAGCAATAGCTCTTGCTAACATAGTTTTCCCATTGCCAGGTGGACTAACAAGTAAGACACCTTTTGGAAGCTTGCCACCAAGACGAGTGAAACGCTGCAATAAGGGTAAAGGTAATTAGAGACAGAGAGTGAGGGAGGGAGAGGGAGACATCTACCAAATCAAAAAGTGCATTCACCTTAGGATCTCGAAGGTAGTGGACAATTTCTTCTAACTCTGCCTCATCAACTCCTTTGACATCATTAAATTTTGTGTTAGATTCTACAACTTGCACCTCTTCGTGTAGACCAAGTCCTAAAACAAGGATACCAGTCAGTCAGAATTCAGGAAAAGGACTATCAGTTTAATCATGGACAAATAATTTAGAAGAAAACTTGTCACTTAAAACATTCTACCTTTACTAATCCCTCTATCCTCAATAAGTGCTCCAACACTAGAAATCAACAAGAAGCCAAGTGCAATACTACGAAAAGTACGCCACAATTGATCTTTAAAATTCCCTCCTTCTGCAGTCACCATGTGGATAGGAGCAGTATCAGTTCCTAAGAAACCATGTTTTGTCGATTTTCCCACATTTTGAAAAGCTGAAAGGCCACTTTTACTCTCTTCCTCCACTGCTGAACTGGAGATACCCGTAATTTTGCACAATCTATTAGCCAACAAAGATAACAGAAAAGGCAAAGAGCAGAAGTTGTTCAGAAAGAAATGGTTAATAATAGTTTAACAAGGAATGTATTAGCACTATCAAATTAGGAACAACATTCAAAGATAACTCCAGAAAAATGGGGAAAAATACTGCAAAATTATCATTTTAAGAGAAATTATAGATGCAAGATAGCAAGACCACTCACCTCTCTGCAATGTCTTTAAGAAACTCGATTTCATCAAGCCTGTCAACTTTGACTAATGCTTTAACATATTCAGAAAGTGCAGAAGGATTAGAATGTAATGATGGCTGACTTTCAAATAGTCTTATCACTGCTTTAGGATCTCTCTTAAACTAGCAGCTTCACTAGCTTCATCAGCATCTCGGAGTCTGCGACCTAAATTGACTGCATAGCTTGACCTAAACCTATTTTGGCCACTCAAAAACCTATTAGCTGCACTCCAACAAGATTTCAGCTTAGGCAACAAAGTTTTAAGTTGAGAACACAGAAAACCAGGTATCTTATTGAAAAAATAAAGAAGAATAAAACCATGAAGATAATGATAGAATATAAAAAGTTCGATTGAAACAAACAAAAATACCAGAGAGATGAGCTTTACTAAACAAGTTCCGATATTGTCCCAACTGTGATTGCTAACTTCTCTGAAATATCCTCTCTCCAAACTGAAATATCTGGAAATTGATAAGGTCAAAGATCTACATTCTCTACAAGAGGAGTTTCTGCAAAACCTAACTTCTCTTCAGAGACTGATGATTATAGAATGCATTAAGTTTACATCAATGACAGAGGGGATGCGTCGTCTCACCTCTTTGACGTTCTTGAAAATTATTAATTGTCCCCAGTTGTCGAAAAGATGCCAAATGGATACTGGTTTGGACTGGCCTAATATTACTCACATTGAACGCATTTGGGTTGAAGGTGGAGGCATATAAAATAATCAAAACCTTGAAAGACCAAAGGCAAAATGATTGTGCTCTCAATTGACAGTAACTCACACGAATCAAGGTTTTGTCTTTATATAACATAATCAAACGCGCCATAGCAAATCAACTCCCCTTTTCGTCATTGGATCAGTGAGAATTTATATAGAGAAGATGAGTAGGCAATGTTGGAGCTTAGCGAGCAGGACGTTTTGCGATATACGAATCCTAGCATCGATCTTCTGAAAAAAACAAACATTTTGGTTTTTCTACTTAGATTTTAAATCCAATTCATTAAGACTCGATTTATTATTATACTATTTTATGCTTCGGAAAATTCAATTGGACCAAGCTGTGGTTCAATTGGAAGATTGGCTTGGCTGGGCTGAGGGGACAAGCTGGTTTTGCGACTCCAAGCTGTGGTTCAAATGTGGACCAAGTCATCCACATGGTTGAACCCACTTGGACGCTTTGTCTTTCTATATACAGTCTCATCGCCATGAAAGCAAAGGCATATTAATGAGTACTAAGGCCGGAGAGCTTTTATTAATTTCAATTTCTAACTCAATTTAATAATAAAAAATCAATAATTCCAACCTATTTTATTTAAACTAAAAAACATTAGAATTGAAAAAATTCAATTCAAAAATATAAATGATAATGATGGAATTGATTTAAATATATTAATACTCAAATTGATTCAACTTGAAGTCATGGCAAAATAAGGTCTATAGATCATTTTCTTAATTTAATTAGGCCTTAAAGTCGATTTTAACTTTAATTAGGAAAATAAGTCGGTTTCATGGAAAGCGCATCCAATTGGGTGCACTTTATGCACAAATGGCAGTAAAATGCACCCAACTGGTTACGCTTTCCTTTTCTCTCTCTAGAATTAGGGTTTTTTATTTATTTAAGGTTAGGGTTTTGATTTAATTAGGGATTGAGTTTAGGGTTTAGATTTTTTTAAGAGTGTTCAGGGTTTTTGACTCAAATGATAGAAGTTCTTAAGTAGTTTTAAGGGATTGGGATATGATAATGCGCCTCAGCACACTTACAATTCATATGTCATGGCGAGATAAGCTCATCACCTTAGAAACCCATCATTAGAAAATCCGGTTTAGGGGTAATAATGCTTGATACGATCAAGGGTCGATGTCTACGTGAAGGTGTCAGTTGGCAGTCGTGATACGATCACTAGTTCGAGTATAACAGGGAAACCAATTGGACGCGCTTTCCATAAAATCAACCTATTTCCCTGATTAAAGTTAAAATTGGCCTAAAGGCCTAATTAGAATTAAAAAAATGGCCTATAGGCCTGATTTTGCCCAAATCCATCAAACCTAATTAATTTGTGTCCTCCGTCACTTCACAGTTCTAATTAAAATTGAATTTCAGAATTTAGTTTATCATCATATAAAATCAACAACGGTTGAATGTAGTGATAAGATATATTGTACTCTCTAGAAGATAACATAATTTCAAATTTTAAAGACAATATTGTTAGGAGGAATAATCATCAACTTTGAATATAAAGAATAATACATGATATTCAAAATCATGAATAAAGCTGAATTGCAAATATGTTAAACATTAATAGAGTAATAAAAATACAACAAGTGTTATAATTATAATACAAATAATTTCCCTCATATTAAAAGAAAGAAAGGGGAAAAAACTCTCTGAAACCAAGAGTGCTGTCCACAGAGTCCTAGAGAGAGTAGTCTTGTATTGCGGCTTGGGATGGAGGGGAGCGGTGGTGGAGAGAGGGTTTTGGGTGATGAGATCTCCCTGCTTGCTAAGGAACTAGTCCAACTGTCCATCAAAAGATCTATGGTTACTCCAACTGATAAACCCACGTTGATCTGTTCGGTGTGGACTAAAAAGCAATTTAATTTTGATAGTTTCAAGGCACAACTGCGTAGTATCTGGAAAACAAAAAAGAAATTTGAGATTAGATTCGAAGGTCAGAATTTATTTTCTATAATTTTTTATTTGGAGGATGATTTGGAGCAGATCTTGGAAGGGCGCCCCTGGTTATTCCGTAAGTACCTTATTCTTTTTGATAGATTAGTTAATCCAATTGACAGAGATTTGAACTATCTTACCTCATCTCTTTTTTGGATTAAAATCGGTCACTGCTTACCGGATTTTGATAAAAAAGATCTTTTGCATGCAATTGGTAGTACTTTTGGGGGGGTTCTTAGATCTGAAATTCATGATGATTTTTGTCGACTTAAAGTTGTGGTAGGTGTGAAGAAACTTTTGAGGAGAGGAATTTTTGCTTCCAGTGGCAGTAGTGTTAATTCATGGGTTCCGTTTAAATATGAAAAATTACCGATTTTCTGTTTCGGTTGTGGGCATATGGGTCATGGGTTGCAGGATTGTGAGATAGTAAGTCTGGAAGATAAAAATAAAATTAAAGATGATCCCCCCTTCTCTGTTGCGCTAAAAGCGGAGTCTAAGACAATTGGTAAGGAAAGCATGAAATTTGCAGAATTCTCAAAGTTGCAGCGATCTCAAAGCTCTTATACAGGGGGCTCAAAAGAGGGGATAGTAGGCAGTGATAGGAGAGTTGATTCTATGAAAATTTTTAAAAGTTTAATCAATGGACGTTTATTGTCACAGTGGGAGGATGGCCTTATGTATAAGGAAGGGGATGATTTGGTGGTTCACGGAGAGTTTTCTAGTCGGATGGAATCAGACAAAGAAGGTGATAGGAAGAAGAGTTAGAGACGAAGACAAGCAGGTTAGAAAGGTGATAGCAGAATTAGTGAGCAGGTGGGGGGGAAAACGAAAATTCTTTGATAATGGGGGTGATTCAAATTTTGAGGGAGGTTTTGGAATGGGGTGTGTGAAAAAGACTAAAGTAGACGTTGGTCTAGGCGTGGTTGGGAATAAGGTTTTTGAAATTCAGGTGGATTATGTAGATTCAGACTCTTTTAAATTGGTGGCTGCCATTAGGCAAGCCGACCGAACATAATGAAAAGTCTATATTGGAACGTCAGTAGTTTGGGGAGTCCACGGGCAGTTCGAAGGCTATGCTTCTTAGTCAAGCAGCACAATCCCCATTTGGTCTTCTTTATGGAGACGAAATTGGATAAGATACGGATGGAGAAAGTTCGGAGAAGGTGTAGTTTTGAAAATGGATTCGAAGTTGCAGCAGAGGGATCTAGGGGAGGTCTTTGTATGGCATGGAAGAAAGAAATTACTGTTAGTTTGAGAAGTTTTTCCAAATGGCACATTGACGTTTTAGTTAAGGAGGAGAATGTGAATGAGGATTGGCGATATACGGGGTTTTATGGCTCTCTCTATGTAAAAGAAAAAATTTTCGTATGGAATTTACTTCGAAGATTAGCTCAAGATTGATTTTCCTTAGCTGGTTGTAGGTGATTTTAATTATATTCTTTATTCTTTTGAGAAATGTGGGGAATTCTTGGAGATGATAGACGTATGGAGGCTTTTAGAGAGACGTTAGTTGACTGTCAACTATTTGATATTGGTTTTTCGGGAGTCTGTTTTACATGGGAAAGGGGAAATCTTCCAGAAACAAATATAAGAGAGAGATTAGATAGGGGGTTGCGAATGAGAAGTGGCTTAAGCTTTTCCCATTGCATTCTCTTCAGAATTTACCTTTTTCATTTTTAGATCATTGTCTTCTTATCTTGAATACAAAAAAAGCATTGCATTTTACAGGGAGTAGAAAATTCCATTTTGAGGCCTGGTGGACTTTGGAAGATTTTTCTGAAAAAGTTATACGGGAAGCCTGGGAGGTTACCGGAGGAACGCTATTGGAAAAGTTAAGGAAGTTGCAAATATGTCTGGAGGACTGGTCACGTAAAAATAGACAACATAGGGAAGGTCTAAAAAAGAAGTTAATGCAGGAGATGGAAGATCTGGTTGGAAGGGAGAGGAATGATGAAACTTTGGCCAAGATCATTGATACTAAAATTCATTTGAATTTAGAAATCGACAAAGATGAGATGTATTGGGAGCAACGAGAAAGACAGAACTGGTCAAGTTCGGGGATAAAAACACAGCTTTCTTTCACAGATGTGCTTTAAGTCGGAGGCAGATAAACACAATTTCGATACTGGTTACAAAGGGAGGTTTGGAGATCGAGGAGGGGTCTGAAATTTTAAATGCAGTTTTTTCTTTTTTTTTTCAGAATCTCTTCAAGTCAAAAGGGGTGACAGATTCTTGCAAGGTTTTGGATGGTATTGAAAAAACAGTAACCCAGGAGGATAATGAGTTTCTTTTAGCTCCATATCGTGCAGATGAGATACAAGTAGCTTTGGAGGGAATGGGCCCTACAAAGGCTCCAGGAGCAGATGGATTTCCAGCTTTGTTTTTTCAAAGGTATTGGCATGTGGTAGGTCAAGATGTCATTGCTTTCTGTTTGGGTATTTTGAATAATAACCAAGAATTTGGAGACTTCAATAATACAGACATTGTTCTCATTCTGAAAGTTCCAAAACCTACGCACTTAGTCAATTTTAGACCTATCAGTTTATGTTCAGTCATCTATAAGGTGGTGGCCAAGACTATTGCCAATCGTTTACAGAAGATCATTGATAAATGCATTGATAAAGTTCAGAGCGCTTTCGTACCTGGGAGACTTATCACAGATAATGTGCTTCTAGCATATAAGATTCTTCATACGCTCAAGCAAAAACGTTCAGGGAAAAAAGGGGTCATGGTAGTAAAATTGGATATGAGTAAGGCTTATGATAGGGCAGAATGGGGGTTTCTTGAGGTTGTTATAACAAAATTGGGTTTTCCTAAGGATTGGACGGAACTCTTACACAGATGTATTACTTCAGTTAGGTATACGGTCAACATAAACGAAAGAAAGGGGAATTTATTTCAGCCCTCTCGAGGGCTTAGACAGGGGGATCCGTTAAGTCCTTTTTTATTTTTGATGTGTAGTGAGGGACTCTCATCTCTTATGAGAACATCTATGAAACGAGGTTCAATCAAAGGAGTTAAAGCTAGTAGGAAGGGACCAGCAATTTCACATTTGCTTTTTGCTGATGATTGTATTCATTTCGGAGAGGCTTCTCCAAAAGGTGCTAGAATTTTGAAGGACATACTCCAGGACTATGAGAAGTGTTCAGGTCAGTGTGTGAATTTCTCAAAATCAATAGTCTTTTTTAGTTCGAATACTATCGAGGAAGATAAGGCAATAGTATCTCGTTTGCTAGGAGTCAGAATTGCTTCTAATCCAGAGAAATACTTGGGTCTTCTGAACATGATTGGTAGAAGGAAAAAAGAATCATTTCAAAATCTTTTGGATAGAATTTCGATGCGCATTGACGGGTGGAGTAACAAAATGCTTTCGCAAAGGGGAAAAGAGGTTTTCATCAAATCTGTTCTTCAGGCTATTCCTATTTTTGCTATGTCTTATTTTCTATTACCGAAATCTTTATGCAAAAAGATGGAAAGTCAATTTGCTAACTTTTGGTGGCAGAAGGGTAAGGGCAGGAAGGGCATTCATTGGTGTCAATGGAGTCATTTATGTAGACCGAAAAACGAAGGAGGACTGGGTTTTCGTAATATGGCTCAATTCAATACAGCCATGTTGGCTAAGCAGGGATGGCGTTTCTTAGAAAATCCAAAATCTTTGGTGGCGCAGGTGTTTAAGGCAAAATACTTACCAAACAGTGATTTTCTTAATTCACAATTGGGTAGTAGAAATTCTTATGCTTGGCGTAGTATTTGGGCAGCAAGGGGTATTTTGGAAAAAGGGCTAATTTGGAAAGTTGGAACAGGTTCTAGTATCTCGATCGTTAATGATGTGTGGGTGCCCGATCTTGTTAATTCCAGTTTATTATCTTCTTATTCAGGTTCAAGTGATAATAAAGTCGAAGTACTTATTAATCGTCAAACAAGAGAATGGAATAGAGAGGAGATCGAGTATACCTTTGGAGCTGACGAGGTGGACAAGTTCCTTCGCATTCCGCTAGCACAGTCTCCACATGATGATTTTTTGGTATGGAGGGGTGAACCAACGGGGGTGTTTTTGGTCAAGAGTACCTATAAACTATTACAGAGCCTCGATCCTATCGCTTATGCGGTACATTTTAGCTACTTTGATTTTTACAAAAAATTATGGTCTACTGAACTACCTACAAAGATTAAAATCAACATGTGGAAAGCTTCCTGGAATTATATACTCACACAGGTAAATTTATCGCTCAAGAAGTTAACTTCCGATAGTTCTTGCCCTCGCTGTGGTTTGGGATCTGAAACGTTGAGTCACCTTTTCAGAGATTGTTCAGTATTAGTCGATATGTGGCCATATTTAACTGAAATACAGTTGATACAAGAAATTAATGGAGATTTTCAACAGTGGCTCACCTCGTGTTTTGCTTTTATGTCTTTAGACTTATGCCGCCTTTTCTGTGTAGCTCTTTGGGCCTTATGGGGGATAGGAACACTCGGATTCATGAAAGGAGAAGTAAATCGGGAAAGGAGATTGCTGACTTTGTGAGAAATTATGTAAAAGAAATTGATGGAGCAAAACCCAAAGCATTGAAGTTTTAAAAACTGTAAAGAAATGGCAACACTCACCTTTTCAGACGGTGAAAATAAATTTTGACGGTGCTTTTGATGTACAGGCGCACCTTTCTGCTTCAGGAGTAGTGGCCAGAGACAACACCGGATCTGTTCTTGTTTCGAAATCCAGAGTACATGAGAAGGTGTGTTCCGCGTTTGCGGCTGAAGCTTTGGCTTGTCGTGAGGCGATTCAGTTAGGCACTGACATGCAAGAGAAGAACGTCATCATCGAGGGTGATTCTTTAACAGTTATTAAAAAATGCAGACAGGATTCGATAGACAGATCACAGATTGGCTCATATATTTTCGATATACATCAAAAGAAGTCAGTTTTTAGTAGGTTAAGTTTTGATTTCATCCCTAGATCTGGTAACATTCTAGCACATCTGATAGCAAAAGACTCTTTGAAGAACAGGAGAGAACTTTACCTGGAAAGGGGAGTTCCGCTTTACGCTGAAGCTCAGGCGCGAAACGACAGTATTAGGGAACCAGACTGACTGCCAGAGAGATCGGAATGAGAAGAGGGAACGGAGGGAGGAAAAAGGAATCACTTAGCTTCGTTCTTTGTGTGAAACTTTCTGGAGAAATGTTTTTTGGGTTTTCATCAAAGGGGAAATGAAACGACATGAGTAAATGGAAGGCTTAAGGGTAAGGAGCAGAACATTATCACTTTACCTGGAAACCCGCTCCCATTAAAGCTGGACGGTGGACGTGACAAAAGGCAGTAATGATGCACGCCAGCTATTTTTTCTGATTTGGCTGGGTGTTTTTTCAAATTTTAAAATGTTGTTTTGTTTTTTCTGGTTTTGATTATTTTCGGGCCTAGTTTTCATTTTTCTGTAGTCCTGTTTCCGTTTTTTCTTTAGTTTCAGTCTGGTTTTGTTCTTTGGACTTTAACCCAATTAAGCTGTGCTGTTTTTCTTTTATTAATAATAATCCAGTCATATTACCTCATAAAAAAAATACAACAATTGTTGAGTGCAATGATAGAGTAGTTGTCTTTTTGCGAATTAAGTCTTAATATTATTGACATCGGCATTGTTGTCAGTGCAGGAGGATGTGAATTTAAGTGCGTACATTATCCTCTTATTTAAGAGTTAGAAATACACTATAAATAATTCTAGTTATTATATTAAAAAAATAGCTGTCTTGAAAGTTATTTTTTTTTAAATTTTAATTAAACAAAAAATTAGCCACACGCAATTCAAGCTGACGGCAGCAATGATGAAGTTCATGTTGCAAAAGGGAGGTCATGACATAACTCTTCCTCCTCAACAATTCTTTCGTTTTACAAGTCTTAGTTTAAGATTATATTTTAATTATTTTTAATTATTGCAAATTAAGACTTATTTCTTTTAATCATGGCGTAAATTCTTATGGGTTGTTGTCCTTGCATGGTCTTTTCTTATACATAAATGTTTTACAAGTCTTAGTTTAAGATTATATTTTAATTTTAGTTAAACAAGAAATTAGGCACATGCAAGCAATAATGAAGTTCATGTTGTAAAGGGAATCCATCGGATAACTCTTACACCTCAACACTTGTTTCTTTCTTTCTTTTTTTAATTATTGTAAATTAAGAATTATTTCTTTTAACCATGGTGTAAATTCTTACAATTCATGGGTTATTGTCCTTGCCTGGTCTTTATATATATATATATATATATATATATATAACGTTTTACAAATCCCATTGGTTCATCTCAGCCTTCTTTTGAGCCAAAAAAATGGATATCTCTCTGTTTCTGTTTGTTGGGTTTTCTTGTTTTCTGCTAATCAATGGGAATAAAGTGGAAGACTACTGTGATTATCTGACAGACAAGACAAGTTTTCAATCTTTCCAGGTTTTATTGCAAGCAGGACAGCCTTATAGAACAGCTTATCACTTCCAGTCTCCTCGAAACTGGATGAATGGTAAGAAACTGATCTTGTTCTTGCAACTTCATGTTCAAAAAAAAAAAAAAAAAAAAAACCCAATTCTCTGCATTGATGTGTTTGTTTGGTGTTAATTGGTTCAACTGATCTGCTTCAATGATGGGATGATGAAAATGGGTGACATTCACTATACAGATCCTAACGGTAAGAAACCAATTTCCTTTTGGTTTCAGCTTATCTTTTTTCGCTTCTCCTTTAGTACTTTAGATGTATATTGCTTGGATTTAGAAAAATCATATCCTCGTACTCATGTCTATGTGTATCATGGGTTCGAGGATGAGTGATGAATAGTAGTATAATTTTTTTTTTAAAAATTTTTTCACATATTAGGAAGATCATGCTCTATTTCATGCTCGAGCATGTGTCGGATTAGGTATCGGACACAGGTATTTTAAGAAAAATGAAAAGTCCAGAGTAGACAACACTTTATTGTTCATCTATGCATGCAGGGCCAATGCACTACAAGGGAGTCTATCACTTATTCTACCAATACAATCCAAATAGTGCATGGTTTGGTGATGGTATGGTTTGGGCACATTCTGCATCATATGATCTTATTAACTGGTTCGGTCTTGATCATGCACTTGTTCCATCCGAGCCATTTGATGCCATAGCTTGCATTTCCGGTTCGGCAACTATCCTTCCAGGGGATAAACCGGTCATTTTATACACCGGCATAGATGCTAACTATAACCAGGTTCAAAACCTGGCAACCCCGAAAAACGAATCCGATCCATTGCTAGTTGAATGGGTCAAATACTCCGGAAACCCTCTAATGACTCCACCGGATGGTGTTAATGGAGATAACTTTAGAGATCCAACAACTGCTTGGCAGGGCCCTGATGGAACCTGGAAAGTAGTCATTGGAAGCTATAGCAATAACCAGGGCATGGCTATACTCTACAAAAGTAAAGATTTTATTGATTGGACTATGCATCAAGATCCCCTTTATTTGTCGTCGAAAACCAAGATGTGGGAGTGTCCGGACTTCTTTCCCGTGTCGATTAACGGCACCAATGGGGTTGACACCTCTGTTGCAAACCCAAGTGTTAGGCATGTCATGAAGGCAAGTTTCAATTCCCATGATGTCTATATAGTAGGGACTTATGTTAACGAGCAGGAAAAGTTCCTTCCTGATGCTGACCTTACTGGAACCAGTTCGGACTTGAGATTTGATTACGGTAAATTCTATGCCTCAAAGTCGTTCTTTGACGGTAAGAAGAACCGAAGGATACTATGGGCTTGGGTAAACGAATCCGATAGTATGGAAGATGATCTAAAGAAAGGATGGTCTGGACTTCAGGTGATTGACATTACATATTTATTGAGGTTGCATGATGTATAAGAATCACGCTGATCCTCAATCTCAATGGTTTATGGATAATCCTTTGCAGTCAATTCCGAGGCAGATTTGGCTTGACCGAAACGGCAAGCAACTAGTGCAGTGGCCAGTGGAAGAACTCAATAGTCTACGTGACAATGAAGTCTATGTTTATGGCAAGCAGCTCGAAAGCGGGTCGGTTTTTGAAGTTTCGGGCATCACTGCTTCACAGGTGAGTACTCTGTGGTTGCATATCAATTTCCCATTTGTATTTGAAGTAATTGCATTGTCATGAACAATTTTCTTACTATGTTGGAAGGCCGATATCGAAATAATGTTTGAATTGCCCAAACTAGAAGAGGCCGAGTTCATAGACACCGGTTTGGTTGATCCCCAACTAATCTGTGACAAACAAGATGCATCTGTGACCGGAAAATTCGGACCATTCGGTTTATTAGCTTTGGCAACAAAGGACTTGGCCGAACAAACTGCGATTTTCTTCCGGGTTTTCCGAGACCATAAAGCCTATAAAGTACTTATGTGCAGTGACCAAAAGAGGTTAGTCACCACTTTTGTCCAAAACTATCCACAATTTAAGCAATAAGTCATCCGCATTCATTTGATTCAATGTCAAAAAACATGTTGTTCAACAGGTCTTCTTTACGGAACGAGTTAGATAAAACCACATACGGAGCCTTCGTAGACATCGATCCTCACCGAGAAATGGTTTCACTAAGAACCTTGGTGCGTTGATTGGTGTTCACCCTGCTGGCCTTTTCGGTATATTTTGATTTTGGTTTCTACCATTTTTTACATTTCTTGGTTCACCTTTTTGCAGATAGACCATTCCATAATTGAGAGTTTTGGTGGAAAAGGAAGAAGTGTTATCACCACAAGAGTTTATCCAAAGCTTGCTATTAATGATGAAGCCCATCTTTTTGCATTCAACAATGGAAGTCTCAGTGTAAGAGTTTCAAGGTTGAATGCATGGAGTATGAATAAAGCCCAGATAACTGCAGGGGGGGAAACCGAAACTATATCCGAGGATTTCTCGAGGAAGAAGTGAAGAGTATGACCCTTAATTGGGCCTAAACTTAGCCCACATTTGGATTTTTAATTGGGTTTTTCTACTTGTATTTTGAATCCAATTCATTAAGGCTCGATTTATTATTATTATTATTATTATTATTATTATTATTATTATTATTATATACTTTCTTATGCTTCGGAAAATTCAATTCAGTTTAATTTTCTTAAAAAATTTATGTGAAATTTAAAAGTCAAATCCTAGCTTATATAAAATAATTAAATATTATTTATATAATACCAAAAAATTAAGGTAAAAGAAGTTATAATATTTTTTTGTTAATTTAAAAAATATTGATAGGTAAAATATTACTTACTTAGAAATATTGAAGTATTTGCATGTTAAACTATACATATATTTATATTTTTTTAATATTATAATAATATTTTGTTTTAAAATTTTTATTACTATAACTTAAAAATATTGTAATGGTAATATGTCATTCGTTTGAATACATTTACTTTGTAGGGGTGGAGTCAGAAAATTTTTTTAGGAGGCTGGAATAAAATTGTATATTTTTATAATAGTAAAAGTAAAATTTCACCATTTCAATAGTCTATATATTTTAATTTTTAAATGATTAAATCATTTTTTTCTCATTCTTGGGGGGCAAAGTGTAATTTTACTATATACTATTTTTAAATTTATAAAAGGATTAAAGGTGGAAATTTTCATTTTAGGGGGACCGGGCACCTGTCAGCCTCTGCCCTCTGATATTTTTAAAACATTTTATTTATAAATAAATTGATAATATTTAAAAATAATAATTAAATATATTTGGGGAAAAACCTTTATGAAGATAATTTTTTTAAAACATATTAAATTTAGAATAATATAATAATACAATGATTCAAATAATTTTCTTTTTGAGAATATAAAATTATATCAAAATTTTAAAATAAAATAGATAAAAAAAGGTTCAAAGAATATCTCAAATATTAAAATAAACTACAAATTCTATAGATAATAGTTAAAGTATTAATATAAATGGATAGTTTCTTACTGTAAGGGATAAATTCAGTTAAGCAACTAATAAAGTGAATAAAAAGATAATTGAAAAGATCAAATATGTAAATTTTATATGGAAAAAGTTCTTAATAGAGGATAAAAAATTACGGACAAAAAGAGATTTTATTATCATAATGAAGAGTACAAAAGATGGGAAGAATTAAAAGAAAAATCGAAAGCCCACAAAAAAAAACTTTCGAAACAAAAAACAAAATTCTCTTAATCTAAATAATGTTTTGTTGTGTAAAACCTATAGGTTGAAATTCATAGCATATATAACTACGTTTAACTAAAAGAAGAAAAACCAAAGTAAATTTTAGTCAAAATAATAGACATTCTTCCACATCTACAATATATATTTTGATATATGTAATACCCAATTTCTGCCCGGGCCCATTCAGTCAAAATAAAACCAAATTAAAAAACCCAAAATATTATTAAAGAGTCCAAATGTCCATTTACAAGCCCAAAACAAGGTAAACCCAAAATGCCCATTAAAACCGGCCCAAACAGCCTGCCCACTTAACCTAGCCCGTTAGCCTAAGAAATCAAGCCCAACCTAAGCCCAAATTTACATCGGCCCAGTGGCCCAAAAAGCTAAATCAGTAGTCAAAACCCTAGGCTTTTGGCGCCGTCAACCCCTCGTCTGCCACTGGCCACCGACCCTTGGCCTCTTTCCGTGGACACCACGCGCTATGCCACTGCCCATCACACCACGCGCGCCTCGATCGGCACCCTCTGCCACTGCCCATCACCCCACGAGCGCACTACGCCCACACCTCCTGACAACCACGGCTCCCCCAGCCATCTTCACATGCTTCGCCCATGCCCTGCAAGAGGAAGACGACAAACGACAGAGGCAACGACACAAACAGAAAGAACGATAGAAAAATAAAAGAAATCTTTGTAAATCGGATTATATAAACCGAAGCAAACGATCGTAGAAGGGGGTGACGAAAACAGGAGGGGATTATCAAAAAACGAAAGACCTCTTGTAATCTCGCTTTTTTTTTTACAAACATCAGACATCAAAAAAACAAGAACAGAAATTTGCAAGGTTGATTCTGTCTTTATTTGTAGGTTATTTACTGCTGTTTTCATTTTTATTTTCTTTTATCGTTTCGCATCTTAACACAATAACGAAGAAAAAGGAAAAGGAAACTCACCGGAGTCCCTACGGTCGTGAAGCCGGAACGCCCTCCATTCGTCGCCGATGTTCGGTTAAAAGAGGGGTCGAAGGCCTGCTCTCCTAGAGAGACGGTCACGCGCCTCGTTGATGGCCGGATCTGGTGACGGGGTGGCGTTCGGCGACTCTAGCAGAGTAGAGAGAAAGAGAGGAAAAGGGAAGGTTTGGTGTTGCGGCGCTGAGAGAAATTAGGGCTGAAAGGTTTAAGCAAATTTTGGGTGTTTAAAAAGGAATGAAACGGCGCCGTTTCTAAGGGGCAGATTGCGCATATCCCTTAAAGGGATAATTGCGCCATAAATCCCCCATCTTTGCGACGCCATTTAATCAAATCCTCATTCACTTTTTATTTTTCTAAAATTGCACCCTATTACTTCCTGCACGATTTAATTTGGTCCTAATCTGAACGTTCTCGTTTCTGAGGATGGGGACATTTTCATTTTCAGTCCCCCTCCTTTCGCGCGGACTTCAAATTGACCCCTTCCCCCTCTATTCTATTTCGAAATCACCCCAGAATTCCATTTTAAATCCAATTCGATCCCTCTTAGTGTTTTATAATTATTATTATTATTATTTACCCATCTCGCACCACATTGTATTTGTTTTACTACTATTATTATCATACTTTTTATTACTATTATACTTATATTAGTATATTATTTATATTTCATACCCTTATTATTACCATTATTATCATTACTATTATTATTATCATTTCAATATTATTACTCTAGTTATATCATTCATCTTGTACATATTTTGTATTATTATTTCATTACTATATTTATTATTACCACTATTATCATTATTGCTATTATTATATTTATTATTACCATATTATTATTATCATTGTTATTACTATTACATTTATTGTTGTTGTCATCATTATTATTGTCTTTGTTGCTTTATCATATTATGTATATGTCTGTATATATATGCTATTATCTACTTAGTTCCACTCATATGTTTATGCTTATATTGTTTCACATCTGCTTCTATTTTCACATCATCATTGTTGTCACACGCCCTATCCACGTTTTGAATAATGTTTTTAAACGTAACCTAAAATGTTTATCAATTTCATCCAAAAAACCCCAAATATTTTCGAAATAGGGCAATATTCTGTGTTTGGGAATTTGGGAGACCGTGCCCTATGTGTTGGGCTTCGGTTCTCTCTCTTGGCCAAACAACCGAATATCCCTTTGATATTCTGATGCGCAAGCTTCCGGAATTAAGAGACGACCTTGGATTTGAGGATTAAAACTATTGTGTCCTATGTATTGGATGTGATATTCGGTCCTTTCGAGACAAGGAAATCTTGATATTCAATAAAAAAAAAACCAAAACATTCCCGAAAAAGATCGATTTCCTATTCATTTTTGTAATTTCCAACTTTCGACATAAGGACATTAATTAATCAATTCGGTACCAATTTTGGGGCATGACGAGGGTGCTAACCCTTCCTCGCATGTAACCGACTCCCGAACCTATTTTCTCTAATTTTCGTAGACCAAAAACATTATTTTAGTAAATCAGAATCTTTTATTAAAACAACGGTGATCCGATCACACCTAATAAAAGGTCGGTGGCGACTCCCGTTTCTATTTTCAGAACCCAAGTTCGATTCCCGCCTTTCCAAAAAGGATGGTTTCGACAGCTTGGCGACTCCACTGGGGACTTTTGAGAGTCAGGCCGTAAATTGAGTGGTTTTTGTCCTTTTGTCAAAAGTTCGAAAAATTGTTTTAAAAAATTATGCCTCTCTTTGATGCATTTGCTTGTGCTACAGTGTCGAGTCTCCTGAAATATTTTGGCATTGCATTGCATGACCATTGCGGTCACACCCTTAAGTGGGAGTGAGAAGCTACTCTTTCGTGAGGTTTTTACCTCCGTGCAAGATAGTGGATCGCTTTCGGAATACATCCGTACCTATGTCTTCGTGAGATTTTTATCTCCGTGTAGCCATAGGGAAATGTATTCCCCTGAACTGAACTCCATCCATATGAACCTATAACGGGTGAGGATTGAGGAATCTGCTGGTTCAGGTACCCTTACTTTAGAACCGAACCACATGTAGAGAGACCTAAGAGCCCGTCGTAGGTAGAGCCACTTCAAACCCTAGTGATCACCCGGATAGGTACTCTGTTTGTTACTCCTGTGCTAACATGTTTCCTTTTGTTTTGATTACATTGCATTGCATCATCATAGAAAGAAGGTGCTGATTAACATTCGATTGCTAAATGGAGGAGTTTTTCATATGGAAATGAATTTCTTGATAAAGCGGATTATAATACGGTGGCTCAAAGGTAGTCCGAATAAGCAACGAGAGAAGACTGACAGTCAGAAGAGTACAAGTCCTCGCTCGACGATTCAAGCCAACAAGGATTCTTCAAGAGTTGTCGCCCCTAGACTTTTAAAGGAGCTTATCACAGAGAATAAATGAGTGAAGAGGTACGGTCTGAATCAAGTCCCAAAGAGCTAGAAGGGGCACCTACGAAGAAAGCGCACGAGATATGGCCATGGCATACGGACACGAAGGAATAGATCGGCGTTTTATGAGGACGAAACCGTATATGTAATCTGTTTTATGTAAAGAGATTTATTTTCTAGAAAAGTTCGTCTAAAGGAATTGGATTCATAATCAGCGCCTTTCTTTCTCTTTGCATTCATATCATACATCTGCATTACATCGCATCATACACACCGAATCTCACAAAAGGACCCTAAAATTATGGCAGTTACCCTGGAACATCACTACGGTACGAGGGGAAAAACAAGAATAATGGATCAAAAAATGGAAAAACTAGAACAAATGCAGAAAGAAATCCAGGATCAAATAAAAGAACAAGCGCAACTACAAGAGCAGTTGGCCAAAACCCAGAAGGACATGATGGAGCAAATGCAAAAATCCCAGGACAAAATGGTGGACCAGATAATGCAATTGCTATCTAAAGAACGAGGAGTTGCCTCTAGCTCAGGGAACGACAGCGATAATCTCGCCCTTCCCCCACCAGAGACCCAAATGCCCCAAGATGCGCCTCCCCAAAGGGCGTCTGTCACTATCAGGCCACAATATCATGCTGAAATCGCAACACCGAC
Source organism: Gossypium australe (assembly GCA_005393395.2). NCBI lineage: Eukaryota > Viridiplantae > Streptophyta > Magnoliopsida > Malvales > Malvaceae > Gossypium > Gossypium australe. Next base: position 153,711,050 of record CM016626.1, read on the forward strand.
ACATCTCCCGACGGGTTTGGGCACTAACCCAGGAGAAAATCTGGTCAGTCTCGGTGTCCCGGATCTAGATGAGATGGCTGAAAAGGCAAAACAAGAATTGCCAAAATGGGTGGAGGAGAGATTCAAGGCCCTGGAAAACGCCGGTAAACGTCGAGGAATAAAGGCCAATGACCTAAGCTTAGTCCCCGATTTGGTGCTCCCATATAATTTCAAGATGCCGGAGTTCGAGAAGTACAAAGGGACAAGCTGCCCAGAGGCCCACATCACTATGTTCTGTAGAAGGATGGCGGGTTACACTAACAATGACCCACTGCTGATCCACTGTTTCCAAGACAGCCTGATAGGAGCTGCGGCCAGATGGTACAATCAGTTGAGTCGTGCCAAAATTGGGTCATGGGACGATTTGGCTCAAGCGTTCTTGGAGCAATACAGTCACGTAACGGACATGACCCCCGATAGGATCACTCTGCAAAACATGAAAAGAAAGGGAATGAAAGCTTTAGGCAGTACGCACAGAGATGGAGGGAAGTTGCCATCCAGGTCCAGCCACCGCTTATGGAGAAAGAGACCACCATGCTTTTCATCCGCACATTGAAAGCCCCATTCCTCATGCACATGATAGGAAGTGCAACCCGGAGCTTCTCGGATATCATAACCACTGGAGAGATGATCGAGAATATTATAAAAAGTGGAGGGATCGAGACCGCAGAGAATACCAAAAGAATGCCCCCAAGAAGGAAAGAAAGTGAGGTGAATAACGCGAGCATAGGGCTCCCGAGGTCAATTACCATAAACCAACCAAAAGCAACAATCGCGGGGCAGCAAGGGCTACCCAAGAAAGAGCCCGGCGCCTCAAGACAAGATAATGAGAAGCCCCAATTCACACCAATTCCGATGACATATAAGGAAATGTATCAAACCCTGTTCGATGCACATATTGTGTCCCCTTTTCATCTCAAACCGATGCAACCTCCGTACCCCAAGTGGTACGATACGAACGCCCAGTGTGAATACCATGCAGGAATCACGGGGCACTCAATAGAGAACTGCCTGGCTTTCAAGAAATTGGTAGAGAAATTTATCGGCATGGGTGTGGTCGAGTTGGATGACATGCCAAGTGCAACAAATCCTTTGCCTAATCACGCCAAGGGCGGAATCAACGCGATCAGTGAAAGTGCAGAAAAAAGGATCAAAACAAGCATCGCAGAGGTCAAGACCCCCCTGAGATGGGTCTGGAAAGAAATGGTCAAGCATGGGTTGATTGTTGCGGAAGAAAATCAAGAGAAACTCGCAAACTATTGCGAGCACCACCAAGAGCTGGGACATGAGATTCAGACCTGCGGAGAATTCAGAACTCTAGTACAGAACCTAATGAACAATAAAGAAGTCGAATTTTATGAGGAAGGCGCAGAAGATAGGAGCATATGCGCATCAGGGTCAACAAGCTCAAGAGTTAACCTTCCAATGATCACTATTTCACGTCCCAAAAGTGATGAAACAGGGGCACAGGTAGCACCAAGAGTGGTCATACGGAGGCCCGCTGACGTTAAGGATAATAGGGAGGTTCCTCAGAATCATGGGTGCGAGGTAGTAGTCTCCGTTAGCAATGAGATAGGAACACGGGTGACGCCGAAGGTGATAATACGGAAGCCCGCTGCATTCGCCTACAAAGATAGCAGGGAAGTCCCCTGGAACTACGAGTGTAATGTAGAAGTTGCAAAAAGTTCGACCAATGTGACAAAAGAGGATTCAAACGAAGGCTTCCATACTCGAAGCGGGAGACGCTACGACTTAGTAAAGGGGAAAGCTCCAATGGTGGAACAAGAGAAGAGGAGGCCAGCTGAACCCGAGCCGAAGATCAAGGAGCCTGTGACTGAGGAAGAGGCTAAAGAGTTCCTGAAATTTCTAAAACATAGTGAGTATTGTGTGGTAGAACAGCTACACAAACAGCCGGCACGCATATCCGTATTGACCTTGCTCCAATGCTCAGAAGTACACAGGAACGCACTAATGAAAGTTTTAAATGAAACCTACGTCACTAGTGACATCTCGGTTAACAAGTTGGATCGACTAATCGGCCATATAAGCGCAGACAACTTCATTCATTTTAATGATGATGAAATACCTCCAGGTGGTAGAGGATCCACCAAGGCATTACATGTTACCGCTAAATGTAAGGGGCACACATTGCCAGGGGTCTTGATAGACAACGGGTCCGCGCTAAACGTGCTACCCTTATCCACCCTCAACAGATTACCGATGGATAGTTCATACATGAAGGAATGCCAAAGCGTGGTAAGAGCCTTCGACGGGACTCAAAGAAGGGTCATGGGGAGAATTGAGGTACCCTTACTGATTGGCCCAACTATTTACGAAATAGATTTTTTGGTCATGGACATCGAACCTTCCTACAACTGCCTATTGGGGAGACCGTGGATACATTCAGCCGGGGCAGTACCTTCATCACTACATCAAAAGGTGAAGTTGATAGTGGATGACCGACTAATAACGATAAAAGCTGAGGAGGACATCATCGCCACCGTGACCAGTGACATGCCTTACGTGGAAACAAACGACGAGGCAACAGAATGCTCGTTCCGATCTCTCGAGTTCGTGAACGCAACCTTTGTCATGGAAGGAAACAAGATCCTGGAGCCAAAAATCTCGAGGACCACAAGGATGGGTCTGAAAATGACCGTGGGAAAAGGCGCTTTACCGGGAAGAGGGCTTGGAAAATACATTCAGGGGAGAATAGCGGCCCCAATACTGAGAGAGAAACAGGATCACTTTGGCCTGGGATTCAGACCAGATGCAAGGCAAAAGAAGGAGGAGTTAGAAAAGAGACGGGGAAGAAGACTCACCCGTTTGAGCGGGAAGGAAACCAAGAGGGAACCCATGATAATCCCACATATATCCAAGACCTTTGTGTCAGGAGGGGTAATCCACTCTGAGCAGGGGACACCGAAGGGAGAGGATATCGCGGCAATGTTAGGCAATGTCTATATTAGCGCCTTAGCCGAGGAGGCAGCTGGCGGAGGAGTCTTGCCGAATATCCAGCCTTATGAATCGGAAGACATCTTGAACAATTGGACTGCGGAAGAAATCCCTGTAGTGTTTAGGGCCCCTTCAGAGTAATGTTCAGGACACACTTGTTGCTCCGAGCCTAAGAGCAGCAAGATTTCTTTTGTGAAATAGGCGCATGTTCACGTATCGTTATATCAATAAAATGCATTTTTTGAAGCAAACATTTCTTTTCTTTGTGTCTGATCATTCTTCATCATTACCATACATACAACTGTCCATCCACAAATTCATTCATTCCACCCGTATTTTCTCAAACTGCAACAGGTCCCCGGATGTCAATGACTTGAGCAACGCTGCCTCAGATTCGAGATATCCCTTTGAGCAAGATATGTGCCTAGGGGATCTACAGGATTTCGAAGATGACATAAACGATGATCTGTCTCCTGATTGGTTAAGAATGGAAGAGCAGGAGGAGAGACAGATTCGGCCCCATAAGGAGGCAGTAGAGACTGTAATGTTAGAAGAAGGGAAAGCGGTAAACATTGGGACATGTGTAGCCGAGAAACGAGGCAGAATCTCATCAAACTATTACAAGAATTCAAGGATGTCTTCGCGTGGTCTTATGAAGATATGCCCGGTTTAAGCACCGATATCGCGGTACATCGCTTACCCATAAGGAGGGATTGCAAGCCAGTTCAACAAAAGCTCCGAAGAATGAGACCTGACATTGTGCTGAAAATAAAGGAAGAGGTCCAAAAGCAGTTCGACGCCGGATTCCTGCAAGAAATCAAATATTCAGAATGGGTGGCCAATATCGTGCCTGTCCCTAAAAAAGACGGAAAGGTGCGAATGTGCGTGGATTATAGGGATTTAAACAAAGCTAGCCCAAAGGATAACTTTCCTTTGCCTCATATTGACACGCTAGTCGACAATACAGCAGGCTTTTCACTTTTTTCTTTCATGGATGGCTTTTCCGGATACAATCAGATAAGAATGCACCCTGAAGACATGGGAAAGACCACTTTCATAACACTGTGGGGCACCTTCTGTTATAAAGTAATGCCTTTTGGATTGAAAAACGCAGGGGCTACGTATCAGAGGGCCATGGTGACTTTGTTCCACGACATGATGCATACAGAGATCGAGGTTTATGTGGATGACATGATTGCGAAGTCTAGAACGGAGGAAGAACACATACAAGTTTTGCAGAAACTATTTCTGAGACTGAGAAAGTTCCAATTGAAACTCAATCCTACGAAATGTACCTTTGGAGCTAGATCTGGCAAGCTGTTGGGCTTCATAGTCAGCAAGAAGGGGATCGAAATCGACTCAGACAAGATCCGGGCTATACAAGAACTACCTCCGCCGCGCACTCAGAAAGAGGTTCGAGGTTTCCTCGGCAGATTGAATTACATCGCCCGGTTTATCTCACAGCTAACTGAGAAATGCAATCCCATATTCCGTCTTTTGAAGAAGCATAACCCCGGCATATGGAATGACGAATGTCAAGAAGCTTTCGACAGGATCAAACACTACTTGGTGAACCCTCCAGTACTGTCGCCCCCACGTCCGGATAAGCCATTAATCCTATATCTAACAGTACTTGGCCACTCTATGGGATGCGTGCTAGGTCAACATGATGATACCGGAAGAAAAGAGAAGGCGATATACTATCTCAGTAAGAAATTCACTGAGTGTGAAATGAGGTACTCACCAATTGAAAAGCTGTGTTGTGCGTTAATTTGGACAACCAGAAGATTGAGACAATACATGTTGTATCACACGACCTGGTTAATCTCGAAGTTAGACCCCCTAAAGTACATGATGGAGGCGACCGCTTTGAATGGGAGGATGGCTAGATGGCAAATCTTACTGTCCGAATTTGATATTGTATATGTGAGCCAGAAAGCTATAAAAGGGAGCGCGATAGCCGACTTCCTAGCTAGCAGAGCTTTAGAAGACTACGAGCCATTGAACTTTGATTTCCCCAATGAGGATTTAATGTATGTGGCAGCTACGGAAGAGGACACGGCAAGGGATGACCTTTGGAAACTGAATTTCGATGGAGCATCAAATGCTATTGGAAACGGGATTGGGGCAGTCTTGGTATCCCCAAAAGGTGCTCACTATCCGTTCACAGTCAGGTTGGATTTCGATTGCACAAACAATATGGCAGAATACGAAGCTTGTATCATGGGACTCCACGCTGCTATAGAACGAAGAATTAAAACGCTGGAAGTATATGGAGATTCCGCATTAGTGATCTACCAACTAAGGGGCGAATGGGAAACAAGAGACCCCAAATTAATCAACTATCGAAGGATAGTCATGGGACTAATCGAGGAGTTCGACGATATCACCTTTAGTTATCTCCCACGAGAAGAAAACCAAATGGCAGATGCTCTGGCTACTTTAGCCTCCATGATTAAGGCGAGTAAGCAAGAAGATGTAAAGCCTATCCAGATGAGTATTTACGAGACCCCAGCTTATTGCTGCAACGTAGAAGAAGAGGAAAGCGACAATCACCCCTGGTACCGAGATATATTGCGATATGCGAAAAACCGCGAATACCCAGCTCACGCAACTGAGAACGAAAAAAGGACGCTCAGGAGATTGGCCCTCGAATATGTGGTAGATGGAGACATTTTGTACAGAAAAGGGAAAGACCAAGTATTGTTGAGATGCGTCGATGCTTTAGAAGCCAAGATGATCCTAGAGGAAGTCCATGAGGGCATTTGTGGAACACATGCTAACGGATTCACAATGGCCAGGCAAATAATGAGATTTGGATATTTCTGGTCCACCATGGAAGGAGACTGTATCAGTTATGCCAAGAGATGTCATAAATGCCAGATCTATGGAGACAAGATTCATGTGCCTCCATCTCCCCTACACATTATGACTTCCCCATGGCCCTTTTCTATGTGGGGCATGGATGTTATCGGACCAATCTCACCAAAAGCGTCAAACGGACACCGGTTCATCTTCGTAGTGATCGACTACTTCACGAAGTGGGTAGAAGCGGCTTCATACGCTAACGTCACTAAATCGGCGGTTAGTCGATTCTTAAAAAAGGAGATCATCTGTCGATATGGGATGCCCGAAAGGATCATATCAGATAATGCTTTGAATCTGAACAACAGTACAATAGCGGATGTTTGTCGTCAATTTAACATTAAACATCATAACTCGTCTCCATACCGTCCGAAAATGAATGGGGCAGTGGAAGCAGCAAATAAGAACATCAAAAAGATAGTGGGAAAGATGACAGAGACTTACAAGGACTGGCATGAGAAGCTACCATTTGCTCTTTATGCTTATCGAACATCCGTCAGAACCTCTACTGGGGCAACACCCTTCTCACTGGTCTACGGGATGGAGGCAGTCCTACCCATCGAGGTGGAGATACCCTCTCTTCGGGTTTTAACAGAGGTGAAGCTGGATGAAGCCGAGTGGATTCAGGCTCGATACGATCAATTGAACCTAATCGAAGAAAAGAGGCTAAAGGCTATTCGTCACGGTCAGATGTACCAAAAACGCATGGTGCGAGCATATAACAAAAGGGTTCGCCCAAGGGAGTTTCACGAGGGAGACCTGGTATTGAAAAAGATCCTCCCCATACAAAAGGATTTCAGAGGGAAATGGATGCCGAATTGGGAAGGACCGTACGTGGTGGAAAAGGCTTTCTCCGGAGGCGCACTGATCCTAACGGAAATGGATGGGAAAAGCTTGTCCAACCCCGTAAACTCGGATTCAGTCAAAAGATACTTCGCTTGAACAAGCTGAGACAAAAAACCACCAAGGACACCTTGCTCCCAAAAAAAAAAAAAAAAAAAAAAAAAAGGGATTTGAGTCGAAAACCTGAAAAGGCGGCATCGAATACAAAGAGAGAAATCTCGCTGCACTGAAATGGACAAGGAGGGGGTATGCTGCGTCTCGAGGCATCAACAAAATACTCAAAGATCTCCTAAAGCACATATCGAACTCAAAACGATTTTCCAAGTACTAAGGCGGAGAAGCCTAAGTTGTAACATCTGGGGCACCTAATTTCCATTCTGCCCATCTTTGTAATTCGTGATTATTTTATTTCAATGAACTACTTTCTTGATTACATTTGCCAGTTTGATTTGACCTGTTTTATTTCGGGTTGTACTCCCGATCCCTCCTAGGCATTTTATAATAACGATTTCAGAACTAATAATACTTTCATAAAGGCGTCCTACATATTATTCTGAAAGTCTCCAAATAATACAGGGTCTTGAAGCATGACTTTTGTTCGAAATTCATTTCACCTAAGGTTTAGAAAGGTTGGAAGAAGACGAAGGCTACTCCCTTGAGGTGGTGATGAAATGTATGAACCTCATGTCGCAGAGAGTACAATGGAGGGGACAGTGAAATCACAGCGGGGCAAGCTCGTTTTTCTACGTCAGCCACAAATCGTAATACGTTAGTGATAGAACCTTGCTATGAGTAATGAGAACCTAAACCATAAATGGGGTCCTTCTCACGCATTCATCCGGTTAGGAGCATTCAATTTACTGCGATCACTACACTGAGAAAAATTATCATTCACATAACATTCAACGTTCATAGTTAGGAGCATTTGAGCCACCTCGATCATAGCATCCTCATTATTTGCATACGCACAAGCATATTCTACGTGACAGGGCCTTCAAAAAGGGAGGCGCTGCCGCGTCGAAATTTGGATTGTGCTCCAGCGGAGCAGTCTACAGATGGAAGTCTTCCTAAGAGTAGCAGGGAAGCAAGTTGAAAGTTCAGACTTATCACTGTTCGTTTTCAAGAAGTTTCAGCTAGAAGACCCGAGTTATGGGTCTCTTCTGGATCACTGTTCGTTTTCAAGAAGTTTCAGCAAGAAGACCCGAGTCGTAGGTCTCTTCTGGATCATTGTTCGTTTTCAAGAAGTTTTCAGCAAGAAGACCCGAGTTATGGGTCTCTTCTGGATCACTGTTCGTTTTTCGAGAAGTTTTCAGCAAGAAGACCCGAGTTGTAGGTCTCTTCTGGATCACTGTTCGTTTTTCAAGAAGTTTCAGCAAGAAGACCCGAGTCGTAGGTCTCTTCTGGATCATTGTTCGTTTTCAAGAAGTTTTCAGCAAGAAGACCCGAGTTACGGGTCTCTTCTGGATCACTGTTCGTTTTTCAAGAAGTTTTCAGCAAGAGGACCCGAGTTGTGGGTCTTTTCTGAATGCCTATCACCATTCGTTTTCGAGAAGTTTCGGCAAGAAGACCCGAGTTGTAGGTCTCTTCTGAATTCCTATCACTATTCGTTTTGAAGAAGTTTCAGCAGGGGGACCCGAGTTGTAGGTCTCTTCTGAACTTCTATCACTGTTCATTTTCGAGAAGTTTCAGCAGGAAGATCCAAGTTATGGGTCTCTTCTGGATTCCTATCGTCGTTTGTTTTCAAGAAGTTTCAGCGAGAAGAGCAAAGTTGCGGATCCCTTCTTTCTAAATTCTTATCACCCTGAACCCCCAGCAGAATGAATCGAAACAAAGAGTTACAGTGAAGTTTGAAGCTGTTGGAAGAAGACGCGGGTCAAAAAGCCAAGGCTTAGCTAGGCCCAGGCAAAATTGGTTCTTTTATTGTCTTTGCTCTATTCTCGTTTCACGACAATGAGCAAAGAGGGGCAGCTGTAATACCCAATTTCTGCCCGGGCCCATTCAGTCAAAATAAAACCAAATTAAAAAACCCAAAATATTATTAAAGAGTCCAAATGTCCATTTACAAGCCCAAAACAAGGTAAACCCAAAATGCCCATTAAAACCGGCCCAAACAGCCTGCCCACTTAACCTAGCCCGTTAGCCTAAGAAATCAAGCCCAACCTAAGCCCAAATTTACATCGGCCCAGTGGCCCAAAAAGCTAAATCAGTAGTCAAAACCCTAGGCTTTTGGCGCCGTCAACCCCTCGTCTGCCACTGGCCACCGACCCTTGGCCTCTTTCCGTGGACACCACGCGCTATGCCACTGCCCATCACACCACGCGCGCCTCGATCGGCACCCTCTGCCACTGCCCATCACCCCACGAGCGCACTACGCCCACACCTCCTGACAACCACGGCTCCCCCAACCATCTTCACATGCTTCGCCCATGCCCTGCAAGAGGAAGACGACAAACGACAGAGGCAACGACACAAACAGAAAGAACGATAGAAAAATAAAAGAAATCTTTGTAAATCGGATTATATAAACCGAAGCAAACGATCGTAGAAGGGGGTGACGAAAACAGGAGGGGATTATCAAAAAACGAAAGACCTCTTGTAATCTCGCTTTTTTTTTACAAACATCAGACATCAAAAAAACAAGAACAGAAATTTGCAAGGTTGATTCTGTCTTTATTTGTAGGTTATTTACTGCTGTTTTCATTTTTATTTTCTTTTATCGTTTCGCATCTTAACACAATAACGAAGAAAAAGGAAAAGGAAACTCACCGGAGTCCCTACGGTCGTGAAGCCGGAACGCCCTCCATTCGTCGCCGATGTTCGGTTAAAAGAGGGGTCGAAGGCCTGCTCTCCTAGAGAGACGGTCACGCGCCTCGTTGATGGCCGGATCTGGTGACGGGGTGGCGTTCGGCGACTCTAGCAGAGTAGAGAGAAAGAGAGGAAAAGGGAAGGTTTGGTGTTGCGGCGCTGAGAGAAATTAGGGCTGAAAGGTTTAAGCAAATTTTGGGTGTTTAAAAAGGAATGAAACGGCGCCGTTTCTAAGGGGCAGATTGCGCATATCCCTTAAAGGGATAATTGCGCCATAAATCCCCCATCTTTGCGACGCCATTTAATCAAATCCTCATTCACTTTTTATTTTTCTAAAATTGCACCCTATTACTTCCTGCACGATTTAATTTGGTCCTAATCTGAACGTTCTCGTTTCTGAGGATGGGGACATTTTCATTTTCAGTCCCCCTCCTTTCGCGCGGACTTCAAATTGACCCCTTCCCCCTCTATTCTATTTCGAAATCACCCCAGAATTCCATTTTAAATCCAATTCGATCCCTCTTAGTGTTTTATAATTATTATTATTATTATTTACCCATCTCGCACCACATTGTATTTGTTTTACTACTATTATTATCATACTTTTTATTACTATTATACTTATTAGTATATTATATTTCATACCCTTATTATTACCATTATTATCATTACTATTATTATTATCATTTCAATATTATTACTCTAGTTATATCATTCATCTTGTACATATTTTGTATTATTATTTCATTACTATATTTATTATTACCACTATTATCATTATTGCTATTATTATATTTATTATTACCATATTATTATTATCATTGTTATTACTATTACATTTATTGTTGTTGTCATCATTATTATTGTCTTTGTTGCTTTATCATATTATGTATATGTCTGTATATATATGCTATTATCTACTTAGTTCCACTCATATGTTTATGCTTATATTGTTTCACATCTGCTTCTATTTTCACATCATCATTGTTGTCACACGCCCTATCCACGTTTTGAATAATGTTTTTAAACGTAACCTAAAATGTTTATCAATTTCATCCAAAAAACCCCAAATATTTTCGAAATAGGGCAATATTCTGTGTTTGGGAATTTGGGAGACCGTGCCCTATGTGTTGGGCTTCGGTTCTCTCTCTTGGCCAAACAACCGAATATCCCTTTGATATTCTGATGCGCAAGCTTCCGGAATTAAGAGACGACCTTGGATTTGAGGATTAAAACTATTGTGTCCTATGTATTGGATGTGATATTCGGTCCTTTCGAGACAAGGAAATCTTGATATTCAATAAAAAAAAAACCAAAACATTCCCGAAAAAGATCGATTTCCTATTCATTTTTGTAATTTCCAACTTTCGACATAAGGACATTAATTAATCAATTCGGTACCAATTTTGGGGCATGACGAGGGTGCTAACCCTTCCTCGCATGTAACCGACTCCCGAACCTATTTTCTCTAATTTTCGTAGACCAAAAACATTATTTTAGTAAATCAGAATCTTTTATTAAAACAACGGTGATCCGATCACACCTAATAAAAGGTCGGTGGCGACTCCCGTTTCTATTTTCAGAACCCAAGTTCGATTCCCGCCTTTCCAAAAAGGATGGTTTCGACAATATATAAAACAAATAAATAAAACAGTTGAAAAGAAGAAATAAGCAAATTTCGAACAAAGTTAGACCTCTATTGTGTTTCTAGACTTGCTCAAATTTTCTTTTTTGAATAATTTCATTATAAATTCTGATTATATTTGCTATTTTGACATAATGCTTAGAACTATCCATAGCCCCTAACCTATAAATAAGAGAATAATTCACTTCAATGCACTCGAACTCATATCTTCCTACATTGGCAACGATACCCATACCAATCAAGTTAAGACTCAATCGGCTAGACTTGCTCAAAGTTAAATCTACATTTAATTTGATTAGTATCGACACTATTGCTAGTGTAGGAGGACGTAAGTGGAGTGCACTGAAGCGTATTATCCTCTTGTTTAATAATCGATGAGGGATTATAAATAGTTCTAGACATTGTTTATAAGTATAAAACTTGCAAATTTTTAAAGATTGATGGTTGATTATAATAATGTAAAATTCAAATTCTAGAGATTTCCTTTACTATAGCACGTTAGCTATTATTATGATGATGGTAAGCAAATTCTGATAGAATTTAATATACGGTCAATCATAATATCTTTTATATAATTTAAATAAGTGGCATTAATGTTTATAAATTTAATATATTAAGTATAACAATTATATAATTGTGTTATTTAAATTCGAGTACGATGATAGGATATAATTAGATGATTAACACAAGTATGTTTAATTTTTTAATTTTGTTCAATTAGAGTTAATTAAAATTCATGATTACAATAACAAAAATTTGTAAAACTCGGATCTATGTTATTTAGAATTTTTTGAAGCATTTAAATCTCTACACATATTTGAAAGTTATTAAAATTAACTATCCAACAACTAAAGAAGTATGGTTAAGCCTCGTACCCATAAGATGACGATCCCGATTTTTTTCAAGTAATATTTTAGATTGGGTAGGGACAAATCTAACAAATAATGGGTGGCTGCTAAGAGCTAAGGCTTGTTGAGTTATTCTTTTTGGTTTGATAGCATGTCGTCTATAAAAGAATAGGAACCTTTTTGTTTTTCAGGACTTAACATGGAGTATAACAGAAACCATTGAGATATCAGTATGTTGGGCAAGATAGTACATTGCTACCCAAGCATAGGGGCCGGATTAGGTTTTTTTAATGTAACTAGTTTTTTTTTTCACCAAAAAAAAAACGTTAATTATCCCAACATGATTTATACTTGGATCCCGAGAATTTGCTTAATCAAGGGGTTGATTTAGATGAACCGAAATATAATCAATCGAATTATAAAATCACCTTCGAGAAATAATATTTGATAAATTTGAGATTCGAACATGTATAATGATGACCAATGAAGAAAAACAGGGAAAAAAACGTGATGTACTGATAAAGTTACTTAAAAAAGATACTTATAATTTTTTCCAATTTTTAGACCTTAAACCTTACCCATTAAGGAACTTTCAATGGGATACTTGATTGCCTATTTTTCATCACTTGCACTTATAGAACATAGACACCAAAAAGCATTAATCTTTTTCTCTTGATCAGACAAAATTGCTTATTATACAAAGAATCTCAAAGGGATGATTCTCCTTTTATGTCAGGGTGTAAACATTCTGGGTGGGATATTCTGTTAAGCCAACACCCTAGCATGACTGCTCAAATATATTAAACTAATTAAGCACAACTTGATTTTGGACGAGAAATTTACCATTAATTATTTAACAGTTATTTTTATGGGAAAGAAAAGGTTTTATAAGTAAGATTAAGATATAAAATGTGTTTATTTTATTTATTTTTAAAATTATAAATATATCTCAAGAGAGAGAGATATCGTATTTTCAACTTGTTTTTATGGGGTTTTTGAGTGCACCAAATAATAGCTCTTAAATTGAATTGAGAGTTCGCTAAATATGTACGTTTAATTGGAACGTCCAAGCTCGGTTTTAGGGTTGTTTGAGAGTAGAGCTGTTCAAGGCCCAAAAAATATATTTTTTTAGTTTTTAATGTGGAAAAAAATTTCATACTAAAATAAATTAATTAAATGTCTAGAGCTTTCAATTTTTTACCATAAATGCTTCATCTCCTAAAGGCCCAAAATTTTTTTCAGCTTTTATTTGTATTACATTTTATAATTTTTTAAAAAGGGACTCAATTTATTGTTTCGCCTAGGACTCAAACATATCAAGAACGAACTTGATTGCAACCGAAAAAGTAAAAATAAAATAGATATAAGAATTTTTTACGTAGTCCAGAAGATTTTTTTTACATCTGCATCTTTTGAGAATACTGATGTGGCATAAATCAATTGGAAAGGGATACAGATGACGTGGCGTCACTGTTTCATACAATCTTTTCTCCTCACTATAAAGTGATTAAAACTTTTCCTTTCTCCTTAGAAGCTTAATTACAAATTCAACATAAAAATCACTTTTTACAAAAGACTTCTTTAAAAGCTTAATTACAATTTAAACACACAAAAAAAATATTCTTTAAAATCTTCAAAATAATGGAAGAAATAACCCAAAATGTTTGGATGAAACAAATACCAACAAATATTCTTTAAACTTCGGTTAAAATCGAATTAATCAACCGAATCAATCTAATTCAGTTAATTTGTTGGTTAACCGATCTAGTTCAGTTGGAGGCCAGTTAAAGTTTTTTTGAAATTCTGGTTAACGGTTAATTCGGTTCGAAATCGGGTAATTAACCGAAATTAATAAATAATATTATATATTATATGTATTAGGCTATTACTAATTTGGTTAATTCGGTCAAATGAACATTATCAATTTACTTTTTTGATATGTTTTATACTTGTTTTAACAAAAAAAAACATAAAAAATCTAATTCGGTTAATTTTTTAAAAAAAATATAATTCGGTTAACAATTAAAAAATTAAAAATTTTGATTAATTCGATTATAGTTACCAAAAGCAAAAGAGATTATTGATAATATTTGGGCCCACTTAAGTTGAAGTGGATGTTATTTAATTTCAGCTATTTACCTTTAACTCTTTGTTTAATTAACTTAGAAATATTTTAGAAAAAGAAATGTTTTCTTATGATTGCGAAATTTGGAGTAAGAGATCCCTTATTAATTTACTCCTTTGTCATTTAAAGGTTCCAACAAGAAACATTCCCACTTGCTATTGTTTATTTATTTTATATAAACAACATCTCAACATGCAAACCAAATTATTTTAGTAGAAAATATGAATAAATTTGGTTCCTGGGATCATGAAATATCCATGGAAACATCATAAGATCTGCATGAAAGCTGAAACAAATCATAACAAAAATACAAGGAAAAAAGAAGCAGAAATGGTTTCTGTTTTGGAACTTACAGTAATAATTTTGATGACAAGAGAAAACCCAGATTAAAAATGGCAACTTGATTATGTATTTTTAATGCTAATATATATTAATTAATATTAATAACCCTATGTATCATCCCCAGAGAGCGCCAACTTCGACGAGCTTTGGGATGAGGTGGCCACTAAGGTGAAGGGCCACGAGTGATTCGAGGCCGCCGACGCAGGATCCACCAATAAACACCGCGGGTACTGGATTCCGTGACGAGATACCACCGTGACCCGTCGCTGGCGGAGGAGGAGGAGGAGGGAGGGAAGCGATTTCATGGTCATCGAGTTGGATGACGGTAGGGTGAACTCCGATGGTGACCAAGAGCTTTTTCATGACATGACACATGCAACAAGAGGATCGGCTGAAGATGATGACCGGGTGCTCTGATATCAACCGCCTGATTCGAGCCTCCGTCGACTCCTCTTCGTCGAAGGAAAGGGCGGCGCCGGTGAGGGAGGTGGTGGTGGTCATCATGGGTATGGAAGATGAAGAAAGGGATGGTGGTATGTCAGTTGAGCAACTTCGTAGGCTTTGCATCTGCCAAAAACAAAAGACAAGTGAGCTTTTGGAGTGAGAAGGGGTAATGTCAACGAAGGGGGGGGGGGGGGGAAGCAAAGAAGTGGGATAAATACGAGTTGCTTACATCATCAAGTACAGTGTTACATAGGATTTACGGATCATTGAGATTTCGGGGGTACCGAGGATTTAGGGTAAACACCCACGCTTAATGAAAAAGAAAAATAAAAAAAGTTCCTACAAAAGAAAATAAAAAAAAAACCCGACAAATTTAACTCTTTATATATTTAATCAATTTGGTATTTTTTATTATTTTTACGCTCATTTTTTTAAAAAGAGTCGAATTATTTTTTTAAATAAAAATATTAATTAAAAAATTAATTTTTAAACATGACAATTCACATATACTTTATTTTTTTCACTTTAAAATAATTATTGTTATAACTGTTTTTAAGTCTTTTGCATTGACTAGTTGAATTTTTTTTAATACAGTGCCAAACGACAATTCATAATTGGTCCACATGTTAACTTTTGTTAGGAATTAACACCATTATGTGTGAGTACTGAACTGATAAACAAAAAAATACAATTACCAAAATGAACAAATTAAAAGTACAAGTACCACATTGACAATTTTATTAAAGCACAAGCGCAAATCTTTCCATTATCCCTAAAGATAATAATTTCAATGTGAGTTGAGCTCAAACCCGGAAGTGCATGATACATATTGCCAAAGCCTAATACAGTTAAGGACATTAAGTGAAGTACTTCAGATACAAAGTATGAAAAATGTCTATTAACTTCATCGCTAGGATCCAGCACCTAGCCTAGAGTAGCTACGTAGGGAAGTAAAATTAATCCTTGTTTGTATTGAGGGCATAGCTAGGGGTAAAATAGAAAAAAATTCTATTTAGACCCTTTAAAATTTTAAAATTCTAAATTAATAAAAGTAAAATTACACTTTGGCCCCTTAAAAATGATAAAAATTTAATTTAATCCTTTAAACATTATAAATATATCGACTATTAAAATGGTGAAATTACATTTTTACTATCATAAAGATTACAATTTAATTTTTCCCCCCTTAAAAAAAAATTTCTAGCTTCGCCCTTGGTTCGTACATGAGTTTTTCTGGGACAAAATGAATCACTTCAAATAGGCTCATTGTGTAACACCCTTAACTCGTATCCGTCGTCGGAACAGGGTTTCGGAGCATTGACGAAACATTCAGAACATTTATCGATTAATTCAGGCACGTTACTATTCATTCACTGAGGTCATTCATAATGTCCCTTAAATGGACCCTCGAGGCCCAATACGAGCATTGGAATCAAGTCGGGAATAAATCAGGAACTCAGGGAATTTTTCGCGAAGTTCCAAAATTTTCAAAGGTGCAGGGCTAACACGCCCGTTTGATCCAAGGGACACCCCCGTGTGACCTTGGGTTGTTGTAGGCCGTGTTCAAAACTAGGTAGCGCTCTGACTTAAGCCATACGGCCATGCCACACGCCTGTGTGCTAGGACGTGTGGCTAATTAATTCAATTCGAATTAGGTGAAGGTTTCACACAGCCAAGACACACGCTCGTGTTCAAGGCCGTGTCACCCACACGGCTAAGACACACGCCCGTGTCTCTGCCCGTGTGCTCAATTTTGAGCATTTTGTTTTCTCAAATTTAAGGTGCAGGGGACACACGGCCAGGCCACACGCCCATAGGGCAGATAGTGTGGACAAAATAAAGCCATTTCCTAGCCTCATTTGTCACCCAAATTTACCATTTTCCTGCACCAAAATATACTAAGTACAATCCAACCATTCCAAGCATTCAAATAAGAAATTTTCATCATTTAACGTGGCATATCATTGCATGCATACATGTTTACTATCTTACATTGATTCAATTCATGTGTTAAACATGATTTAATCAACTACTTAACATGTATATATAGCTACCATAGCATGACATTACAAGTATATCAAAATAACCATTACTAGCCATTCTAATGGCTAGATTACAAACATCATTTACATTTACATGCCAATGTGACCAATATAACCTATACTTGCCATTACAACCATAATTGCTTTACCATATTGTACTGACATGGGCCGATAGATAGTGTGAGTGATCTCCACCGAGCTTCCAATCCAACGAGCTTTCAAATTACTCTAAAACAGGGGGAAATAAAACGGGGTAAGCATAAAATGCTTAGTAAGTTCGTATAACATGATACTTAACTTACCATTCATTCTATTTTGAGGTAACTATGTAAGGCACATTCATTCAAATTGACTTCAAGCCCGACACATATCTTCATTGCCCTTGTTAGTCATGTATTCCATAATAACCTCAAAACATGTTTGGGCTTAACAACAATCAAGTTTCCATGCACATTTGCATTCCACAAACATTTATTTATTCAGCATGCATAAATCATCTCTTTATATTACAAGTATAGCTTCATAGTAATCCTTTTCGAGTTTAGATCATTTCATGGCAGGACTTTACTCTTTTATTCGAGTATTAAAGTCGCACAAGTAACAGTACATTCAAGGTTTACGGGTCTATGATCAAAGATGAACTTATATTCATCAACCATATTTCCGAGTATAAATATCATTGTTTCATATTTCCATGTATCAATTATCACATATCATCATTTTCATGTATTTCATGTAGATACATGTAATAACTCATTTCTTATTCATAATCTTTTCATGTCAAGAGTTTTACCCGTCGAATTTATTTGGAATATCGATGGATACACCGGGTAGTACACTAGAGGTGTACAAATCAGAATCCGTCAATTCATAATCAGTAGTACCTTGTAGGCACACTCTTGAGCCACGTATCATACAGCAAAATTAGCAGTCCAGACTAAATTCTAGCTGTAACATATACTCCAAGGGTTTTGTCGAATTACCAGTCCAAGCTAAATCCTTTATATGACAAAGAATTCCCTATAGAGTCCAATCTGGATTACTAGTCCAAGCTAATTGAAACATATGCTCAAGAGGCTCATTTCGGATTACTCGTCAGGGTTAAATCCATTCTGCAACACATGCAATTTTATCAGGAAAAACACATTTATCCATTGACTTCATTTACTCAAACGGGGTTTAACATCTTTCAAGCATTATCAGGCATGTGATCAATCTCATTCATGTTTACATTCATACAATTCAAGTGTTCACATTCAACTCAAGTATAAAATTCACATTTTTATCATTTATCATTTATAGAGCACTAATGTTGATCGAGCACATTTCATTTATCGGGCTTTGACGAATATATGGTCATTTTACAAAATTAAGGCATTTATACAATTTACAAGAACAACATTTAATTCAAGTATAAAAATATATACAATTTAGTTACACGAACTTACCTCGACAAATGTTCGTGTACATAAATCTACTAATCTAACATTTTCCTCTTTCCTCGTTCTAACTCCGAATTTGGTCTATCTGGATCTATACGAGTAAATTTAATATCAATTTATCACATGTCATATTCAAGTGGACTCAATTTTCATCCTAGGCAAAATTACCATTTTGCCCCTAACTTTTTCATAAATTCTATTTTTGTCCCTAGGCTCGAAAAATGAAACTCGTGCAAATTACTCACTATTCCATGCCTAATCAAAGCCCCATTACGAAATTTACAGCACATGTATTCATAAAATTTTAGAATTTTTCCTTCAATTTCACAAGTTTACATTTTAGTCCCTAAATCATCTTTTCATAAAAAATAACTTTTGTAAAAGTTGTTTATCTATCAATAATCTTTCATTTTCTACCATAAATTTCTAATTTCCAGCATATACATCCATGACCCATTTTCATACTTTGATAAATTTTCAAATTAATCCCCCAAATACAGAGATTAAGTTATCCCAATTCCAAAAATATCAAAATTACTAAAAACGGGACAAGGAAACTTACCCAATTTGGCCATGAAAGTCTCTTCCCTCTCTCCTAGGGTTTTATGTGTTTTTAGGTTGAAGATTATGAAAATAAGATGATATATTTTCTTTTCATCTTTTAATTAATTAAAATTTTCACTTTCCAATTTAGTCCTTACCCTTTTTCTATATTTCCATGGATGAGTCACCAAGAAAAATCTACATACTTTTCTTAATGGTTTAATTACCATATAAGGACCTCTAGTTTTGAATTATATATCTATTTAATCCTTATAGCTACTAGAATTCAACTTTCATATTTTATGCGATTTAGTCCTTATCGTAATTAAGCACTAAATCGATAAAATTTTCGTACCAAAATTTTCACATGTCATATCTATCATAATACAGGCCATATAATAAAATAAAATAAATTTTATTTTCAACTCGAATTTGTGGTCTCGAAATCACTGTTTCGATTTCACCGAAAATTGGGCTGTTACACATTGCTTCAACCCAGAATACAATTAACTTGAAACGGGCTACATGTAGCCCCAATAGTTTACCAAATAAATTGATAAGTCGGGCATTCTTGATGTTGAAATCAAGTTTGGGTTAACATTAAGTTTTGTGTTCAATCCCCCATCACTTCCACTCCCTTCCCTAGTAAAACAATTCAAATTCAAATATAATTTAGTATATATATTTTTCTAAATACTCAATTTGGGTAGGAACCTTTAAACATTGCTTGTATAAAGGCCAAACTATTCAAAACGATTAAAAAAGGACTATACCCTTTCGAAAGTGCTCAAATAAGAGCTAAACCTTTCAAAATGGTTAAATAAGGGTTAAACCTTTTCGAAGATGCTCCAATAAAGGCTTTAAATGCCATATATCAGGTTTCTGATTAGATTCTTATTTTTTTCTTTCCTTTTCAAGTGATATCCAACTCAATTTCCATGTGTTCTATTTTAAACATATCATCATTCACCTAATTTTGTATTGAAAATGGAGGTGAAGTGTGTGAAAAGCCCTTATTTAGACACATTTGAAAAGGTTCGGCCCATTTTTTACCATTTTAAAAGGTTTAATCTTTATATAAGCAACTTCCTAAAAGGTTAATTTGAGCATTTAGCTTATATTTTTTATATATTTAGTTACGTGATGTGATGATAAAAAAAATGATGACGAGTAAAATATTTGTAATTTCTTTAATATTTGAATCTAAAAATACAAATAATTAAATTTTGGTTATGTTTATCATCTACATTAAATTTAAACATTATTATTTTAACCAAAATTAGATTTAAATAATTAACCATCACATATCTAAATGTGCTAAATATATAAATTTAGTAAATTTAATACAAATTTTAAAAGGTAAAGTAGAGAATATATTCGAATGTTATAATCCCCATTTGTTATTAGTGAAAGATAAAAGTAGACTCAAATAATAAATGTCTAAATTCAATTTTTTTTTTTTGTGTGTAAAAGCAAACTACATTCCAATAGTAAAATATTAGCAAAAAAATATCTACATTTGTCTTAAGCATGTTGTGAATCATAATTAAAATATCTAAATTCATATTATTTTGATAAAAAGCATATATCTACAGGGGCGAAGCCAGAACAAATTTTTAGGGGGTCGGATGAAAATTTAATTTTTATAGTCTATATCTTTATAATTTTTAAAGAATTAAATTGAATTTCTATAATTTTGGGGGGGCCAAAGTAAAATTTTACCTTTACTGATTTAAAATTTTAAAAAAATTTTAAAGGCCTAAATATAAATTTTCCATTTTAGGGGGGTCAGGGCCACTGCCTGCCCCCCCTTGTATCCGCCTCTGTATATCTATCAATGTTGAATTTACATTATTTATTGTGATAAGTAAAATGATCTCTCATATCACCAAAGCTTATCATTAAAGTTGGATATTGTTGTTGTGATGATAATGATTTGTTGTAATTTGATATGTCAAATTAGGCTCTACAATACATTCGAGGAACTTATTCTCAAGCAATTTAATTATTTTTTATATCTTTCTGTCATTTTTAGCTTTAATCATTATTAAACGGTTTTACTTAGTTTTGACCCTTTTGAGACCCAAATTGGCCAAACGATGCCATGGGGAACCTAACGATGTGATTAAGTTGGTGAAGGGAGACGACAATGGTCCAACCTCGAGGAAAACATCATTTAGAGTGGGTGTCGTGACACTGAGGGCATGGAAGTCGCGACACCAAGATCTTTCACTTTGAGGATGCAAAACTTCAACGAAAAAGCAACATAGAGCTTATTGTCGTGGTAGTTGCGATATCGAGGGTAGAATGTTGTAACACCGAGCCTCCGAAATCGTGATACCTTTGAAGGTGTCGAAGTGAATAGATTGAGGCCAACTCTAGTGATGTCCCGACACAGACCATTGGGTGCCTCAACACCAAGATCCCTTACAACCACAAGTTCATTATTGTTTAAGGTGTCCCGACAATGAAGCCTAGGTGTTGCGACACCACTGCCTGATGGAGAGAAATAGCTGCAGGGGTAGTCATTTGTCCAATACCTTACCCAATCAAAACACAGCTTCTAAGGGCATTATTGTGAACTTTTTTTGGATTGTAATTAGATGTTAAAAGTCACTTTTGGTTGAAGACTAAATGAGCTAACTTTGTCTTTAACTTTCATCTTTTAAGCTTTATAGTTATTCTTATTCATCTTTTAGGGTTTAGTTCTTAGCTTTTTCTGGTTTTAGTTGGATTAATTGACGGTTTAGTTAGTTTTTACTGTAGCTTTGTATCAATTGAACTTTGGTGCTAAAAAATATCTTTTTATTTTCAAATTCATCAAAGCCTTTTAATATAATTCAACTCCATTTATTTTTCATAATTAAAAATCCAAACTTTGTTAGTATTTTTCACCTCAATTGTTGTTACCATCTTCTTCTTCATGTAACCATTAAGAAATCCTTAAGCTTTCTTTAACCCTATTCTTGTACTTATTTGAATGTATGATTTGAATATGTGTTAGGTTGTTGTTTGTATGAAAATGGTGTTAGGTAAATAAATCTATGGTGGTTGGTTGATGGAAATATTACTTGGTTAGTTTTTGGTACAGAGACTAAATCAAATAAACTCCAAAACTTAAAAATGATGCCTCTAGATAAATAATTAGATAGGTGAGACTGTGAGGATATCCTATTGAGCACCAATTTAGCTGTCACGGGTTAGTTTGGTGAGGTTGAGAGTTAAACTGGACTAAATCGTCTAATTTGGTAAAATGGTGACCGAGAAGTAAAATTTATCCAATTAGAAGTTCAAACCATTTAGATCCCTAATCCAAAAACTAATCAACAACATGGAAATCAAACAACCGCTTCTGTGTATTGGATTGTTAATTGCTTAATTTTGACAGTTTTACAAATTTGTCATTCTTAGTGTTAGGTAGTTGATTAGTGTAATTTACCCTTGATTATGAATTTTCGTAATATAGTAATTATTGATTAGTTAGCTAGACTTATTATTTGTCTACTTGTTGCTTAGGAATCACTTTGTCATCTGAACTCTCTTGGGTTTGATCCTTAGAATACTCGGGTGTTCCTGATGGGCTCGAAACTAACTATTATTTTGACAAAGGCAAGTGCACCTATCGAACAGTAGTATAGTTGTGGTGAGTCAGGAATATCGTATCCTCAAGGACTAAAATTACTAGTAATAACTATCTTTTTATTATCTAGCCTAATAATAAGGGGATTTATTTTTAATCTAAAATTTACTAACTAATTTAACTAACTAAATGTCTATGAACGTGATAGAGAGTGAAATGGGAAAATACTTTTGGACAACTTATATGAGATAGGCAATACCTAAGGAAGAATCCACCTAGACTTCACTTATTACTTTTGATCCATATGATTTGTTCACTTGACTTAATCTGTAGAAATCTCTGATTTATGTTAATATCTCTTTTAAGACTAAAAACAACTGACTCTAGGTTGATTAATTGAAATCTCTTTGTAATTAAAACCCCTATTGTCGCATTAACTCGATCTATGGATCCCCTTATTAGATTTGACTCTAATCCGGCAGATTTTCGTCACCCTATTTCTATGGTTGCAATCAACTCCGTTTAATTGTGTTGATCTTCTCTTAAACAGAGACTTTTGCTCCACTGAATAAGCACATTCGACTTTGAATCAATAACCTGAATTATCAAAACAAGAATTAGAACTCACAATTAAGAATAAGAATAACTATTTATCTTATAAATCAAACAATAATAAGCTTCGTCTTAGGTTTCATCCCCTTAGATATTTAAGGGATTTAGTTCATACTAATAGAGGGAAACATATTAGAATAGGGAAAACAACAAAACATAAGAGAACCCAAAAACTTATAAATAACTTGTGTAACATCCTAGATTAGGAGTTATGCGTTCGTGCATAATTCATGAGTTTTGGCAGTGTTTGGAAGTGTATTAAGGGTTTTTAAAATTCTAGGGTGGAAGAGAAAGCTTTGGAAAATAATTGGATTTTAAGTTAAAAAGAGGAGCTAGGAAAGGAGCTCTTAAAAGAAATTATGGGGAGTTGATGACACAAAAAAATCAGCAGCAATGTGGCTTGGGGCGTTTGCGTCAAAGGGGCTTCAGGAGGACTCAGGTTCGAATCACTTGGGCAGCAAGGAGTGTGTTTTATTTTTGGCATGTGACGTCAAGGTGGATGTATGGGGGTTAATTATTTTATTTTGAATAAGTGAGGATTTATTTTATTATTTTAAGTAGGTAGATAATTAGGTATTTTGTTTTATTTGTTTTAAATATGGAAATAGTGGATGAATGGGGTTTTGTTTTTATTTTATTTTGAATAAGTGAGGATTTATTTTATTATTTTAAGTTGGTAGATAATTAGATATTTTGTTTTATTTGTTTTAAATATGGAGATAGTGGATGTATGAGGGTTAATTAATTTATTTTGAATAAGTGGGGATTTATTTTATTATTTTAAGTGGGTAGATAATTAGGTATTTTGTTTTATTTGTTTTAAATATGGAGATAGTGGATGAATGGTGTTTTGTTTTTATTTTATTTTGAATAAGTGGGGATTTATTTTATTATTTTAAGTGGGTAGATAATTAGGTATTTTGTTTTATTTGTTTTAAATATGGAGATAGTGGATGAATGGGGTTTTTTTTTTTTTTTTGAATAAGTGGGGCTTTATTTAGTATAGATAAATAATGGTGGCTTTAGTTTATTTTTAAATGGGAAGATAAGGGATGATGTGATAGATTATTATTATTATTATTATTATTATTATTATTTTAATGTTGGGTTTATTTAATTTATTTTGAAGAGAGGTATGGAGAGAATATAGGAAAGAAATAAGGGGTTATAATAGGAGGGATTATTATTTTGGGTATTCTTTTCTTCATTCATTTTCTTTTTGCCGATATTTGTTTCTCATCCCATTCCATTTGTTTCTTCTCCAATTGACCAAACCAAAACTATTCAAGGCTCCAATCTTTTCTTCCTTTACCAATCTTTCTTCCTCTAGACGTCACAGCCAAATCTCTTTCATTTTCTTTCCCTTTCTTTTTCTTAAACCTTATTTTCTACACATTTTCTTGTATAGCCGAAACCTCTAAAAGCCTCTCTACTTTTGTGTATTTTTCCCTTTACCAATAAAGTGCCGACACCACCATTGTTGAGCTCAAAAGCCGAATCTCTAAGGAAGGGTGCTGTCGACTACTAACTTTAGACTCTTCAAAGCAACGTGTAAGGCTAGCGTTAAGGATCATTAAAGGAGTCTTTCGGGATTTAGGTGTTGTCGACTTCAAGAAGGGATGCTATCGGGATTTAAAATCCACAAGGTAAGCACATAGGTACATTCGGCCAAGACCTATTTTGATATCTAGATCTATTTCTTATTTGTTTAAAAGTCGAAAACTAACTAGTTAGGAGTTTTGGTAGCTAGCCGATTGCAAGGGTGTGCATCACTAAGTTTCGGGACTTGATTCTTAAATCAATCGGCACCAAGGTAAGTTTTGGGTTACCATAATCCTATTAGGATTTGGTTTTATAGCCGAATGGCTTTTTACTAATTTGATTGGGGATGGCCAAATATAGGCATTAAAGATCTAAAGCGATAGATCGGGTTTCGGGATTTCAGTGAACTTGCTAAGTATATCAGGTGTGTACCTCACACTATTTCTTGATATATTTATGGCAATAATTAATATGTATGTGACTATAAGAATATATAAGAATATGGCTAAGGTACCATGTAATGGTACAAAAGTACTCAGGTACGTTTCCTACTCCTACTAGGAATATGAAATTATGATATATATGTAACATGTGAAAAGTGATAAGAATGTGAAATTATGTAATAGGCATGATATGAATGATATGGGGCATTCGGGTTAAATGAGAAAGGGGAAGTGAATGTGGTGACCTAAGACCACGATATCTGAATGTGGTGACCTAAGACCACGATATTCGAATATGGTGTCTCATGACACAAAATATGTATCTGGTGGCGATGCCACGAATTTTATAAGGGCGATGAGCACGTCGACTGCAGCGACTGCCTTCGATGATGTGTAGCGGATGGAGGGTTGACTTAGTAGTCCCCACGGTGTGCAGGATGGTACGGGTGATGTGTAGCGGATGGCATATAGGTTTGGGTTAGGGTTGCATCATTATTTTATATCTGTTATATGAATAAGTATGTGATATGATATTGTATGCCTGAATTGTTAAGTTTTAGTGTTGGTTACACATTGAGTCTGTTTGACTCACCCCGTTGGGGAATATTTTCTTCCAGGTGATGATCAGTAATGGACCGGGTCGGCAGGAGCTTAAAGGTGGCCATGCTCAGCAAGGAATTACTTTATTGGACATTTTATTTTTATTTAAGTACTTTAAACTATTTGGGTTTGTTTTATTGTAATAAGGCCCATTAAAGTATTTAAGTATTTTTATTAAGTATCTTTATTATTATGTTTTATTATGGATTGACAATTGAGATACTATTTGCAAATGGCTATATTTTTCTTAGAATGTTTTAAATTACGAAAATGTTTTATTAAAGGAAACAATTTTTAACGGTTTTTACTTTTAAGTAAGAATATTTTTAAACATTTTCCGCAGTGACATTTCAAATTCGGTCGTAACGAATGGGCCGGGTTTGGGGTGTTACAACTTGATAGGAGATCCTCAGTTGTGATGGAGATCCTTCTCCTAAACTATTCTTGACGGCTGTCTTTGAGTATCTTCTGCCTTCTACTTGGCGTCTATTCGACGTCCTGTCGACCTCCTTTTTTTAGGTTGCCCCTTAGGGTGTTTATATAGGCTTTGAGATGCCTTACTTGGCCCACAAATATCCTATTCCAAATAGAATTCATCCTGATTTCGGCAGGGACACGCCCGTGTGACACGCCCGTGGTGGACTCCTTCGCCCGTGCTCGATTCTGCTCGCCAGACACGGTCGTGTGATCTGCCCGTGGACGATGGTCCAGGCCATGTGATTTCTGATGTAGGCCTATTTTGTTCCTTTTTGGCTCGTTTCTCGTTCTTTTCGACTCCCTAAGCTCTCCTGAATATAAAACATGAAATTAAGGGATTAGGAGCATCAGATTCATCAAATATAATGAAAATTTATCCAAAATTAAGCCAAGCATGGGGTTAAAATATGTGTAAATTATGGTTTATCAATTCCATTATAACACTACCAACTCAAACAGTTAGACTTACAGTACACCGCTAGATTATTATTTGTATTTGAGTTGATTCATAGCTCCGGTGCATGCACGGGGTACGATTAGACAACTAGCACTACTTCCTTTGAAACATAAATGACTTCACTTGCAAAAGCCATAGAATCCATTGTAATTAGTATAAAGGGAATGAATGACAAAAATGCTTTCATGGTGGCTCAATTTGAACGTCTAAGTGGAAGAAACCAAATCCTTACCAACTAAAATCAACTTCAAACTCTTCAAGAAGTTGGTGAAATTAAGACTGTGAAAAAGAACTTCAAAATGTCTCTCCAAATTAACTTAAGGAGCTTATCAATGAGGCAATCAAACATCAAGTTGAAAATATTTCTCCACCTTCATATTTATAATCAAAGCCATACATTCAAAAGATTATTATTTAAGGATGCCCAATAATTATAAGCCTCCAAAGTTTCAATTGTAACAGCCCATTTTTTAGTGAAATCAGAATAGTGGATTCGGGAACACAAATCCGATCCGAAAATAAGGTTTATTTTTATTTTATTATATGGTCTGTATTATGATAGATATGTCGTGTGAAAATTTTGATGCGAAAATTTTATCGATTAAGTGCTTAATTTTGAGAAGGACTAAATCGCATAAAATGTGAAAGTTGAATTCTAGTAGCTATAAGGATTCAATAGCTATGGATTTCAAATCTAGAGGTCCTTATATGGTAATTAGACCATTAAGAAAGGTATGTAGATTTTCTTGGTGACTTATCCATGGAAATATAGAAAAAGGGTAAGGACTAAATTGGAAATTGAAATAATTTAATTAATTAAAAGATGATAAAAATAAATATCATCTTATTTTTGTCATCTTCAACCTTAAAAATATATGGAAACCCTAGGAGAGAGAGAAGAAATTTTCAAGGCTTAATTAGGTAAGTTTTCTTGTCTCGTTTTTAGTAATTTTGATATTTTTGAAATCGGGATAGTCTAATCTATCTATTTGGGGGATTAATTTGAAAAGTTATCAAGGTATGAAATTTGGGTCATGGATGAATATGCTGAAAATTAGAAATTTATGGTAGAAAATGAAAGGTTGTTGATAGATAAACAAATTTTACAAAGTGATTTTTGATGAAAACATGATTTAAGGGCTAAAATGTAAAGTGGTGAAAACTGATGAAAAATTCTGAAATTTATAGAAAATATGTGCTGTAAATTTTATATTGGAATTTTGGTTAGGTTTGGAATAGGGAGTAAATTGCACAAGTTTCATTTTCCGAACCTAGGGACGAAATTAGAATTTATGGAAAAGTTAACGGCAAAATGGTAATTTTTCCTAGGACATAAATTGAGTCCCAATGAGTATAAAATGTATGAAATTGACGATTAAATCTATTTATATAGATCCGGATAACTCAAATTCGAGATTAGATCGAGGAAAGGAAAATGTTTCGGATTAATAACTCATTTTCCTAGTATGTTAGAACGATCATGGTTGGACTACAATTTCATGTCAAAGAAGCCAATAAAAAAAACAACACTCTTAGGCACAAGCTTAAACTTTTCATCCAAAGTATGATGCTTCTAAGTATAAGTTTAAATTGTTAATCCAACATATGATGCTTCTAAGCACGAGCATGATTTGTTCACCCCAAAATGCAAAAGTGCATGGGCGGTTTGGTTTCATTACCAAGTTAAGCCAAAATGAAAAAAAAAATTCTTGATGACACTTGGAACTTGTAAATCTTGTCAAGATAGTTTCAAAGATGAATTTTGACATCGGAAGAAAATCAAATTTCAAGACTTGCCTACTTTCTACACTCAACAATGTCATGTACATAACCAATTCTTGAAGAGACATTTGTAAAAAAAAAAAAAAAAAACTTTGGACCAATTAAAATTCATCATGTGTCATTATTTTTATCTCTATTTAAATTAAATTAATTAAGAGATAAGTCAAGAAATTAAACTCTTTTATAGAGAACATTTGTAACACCCCGATACTCGACCTGATGGTCGAGTTTGAGTTACAAAATGTCACATTCGTTTTCGAAGCAACTACGATCAATTACAATAAAGTTATACCCTTAAATATTCATTTATGAGTATTATAAACACATGATGCGATACACAATCATTTTCGGGTCTTATACGAGCTTACGAAAGCTCTAATGCTAACTCGAGATCAAATTGAGATCAAATTGTAAAGATATCAAAGTATCGGGTTGGCGTCAAGACTTATAGGGTTCCTCGTCCTGACACAACTCACTAGCTAGGCTTGTCGCGACCTTGAGCATACGTCGTTGCGACGTAACTCTCTGGTTGATCTCATGGCAACATTGAGAGTATGTCTTCACAACGTAAATCAATGTTTCCAAAATGACCAGTTTGGAACAAGTTTGAAAGACCTGAAATAACACTTAAACATCCCAAACACAACCAATTCAATAATATACGAATCGAATTCAAGCCAAAATATGTCAAAATGATACTTCAAGATAACATTAATCAACCAAATTCCAAATCTGACCATTTATAATACAAAACTAATTTAAACCCTAGGTACATACCATATACTAATCAAAAGAGAACTTTACAAGCTTTGCTGAGTCGGATAATCGTTTCTTGGATACTGGAACTACTTCTAGTATTCCCGAAAATCACCTACACCTACACATGGAGAAAACAAACCTATGATGAGCGATATGGCTCAATGGTACATTTATGATTCAAAATAATATAACATAAGGTATCAATAGCAATATAACATGTTACACATACACCAAAAAATCTATCAATACATATTCCCAAATGCTGTTAATATGTATATGCAACAATTCAAAATGATCCAAAATCATAAATGTACAAATTATGGTCTCGCGTCACTCATCGACAAACTCTCGTTTTTCCTTTCCCTCTCAAAGGTTTCGTGTTGATGTTAGCTATGAATAGTTACAAAACATATCACACAATCAATTACCAGAATATTCATAACCAAATATCAATTTATGCAGATTTTACAATTTATTCAATTTAGTCCTTATAACTGAGACAAATATAACTTTCAATTTAAAGCTTCGAATTAAAATTTGATTTCACATATATTCATTAGGGACCCTATAATTCTTATTCCTATCGAAATTTCATAATATTTTTTCATTTTATTCAATTTGATCCCTAATGTACGTAGCTAACAATTAAACTTTAAAATTTAGTCCTTTTTTTAACCTAAGCTTAATTTCTAACAACTTCACACCTAATTCATTCAATCCTCAACAATGGAAACTTTCAAAACCTTTAACAATTTCACAAATTGATACATGGGCTAGCTAAATCAAGCTCCCGCGACTTCAAATCTATAAAAATTAAAGAAAAATGTTTAAAGACTTTCTTGAAATCAAGGGTTGAATGTTCCAACTAGGTTTTAAGCTTTCTTTCTTATTCTAATATGGTGGACGGTAGCCTTAGGAAGAAGATGACATCTTTTGTAATCTTTTTCCCACTTAGTTCACTTATATACTTGAGTTAATTTTAATTAACTTAATTATGATTAATTAGGCTTAAATATTTAATTAACTTAATCTAATGATAATTAACATCACATCCCAGTAACATCTATCTCAAATTGGTCCATTTTCTATTTTGGTCCTTTGGATAATTGCTATTTAAGTCTCCAAGCCTTTTTCTAATTAAAAATCTATAGGAATTAAACTTTTACAATTTAGTCCCTAAGCCTTAATTAACCACATTTTTTTACTAAATTGCTTATCCAAACCTTAACTCATCAATATAATAATTACGTAAAAATCCATATTTAATATTTACGGGCTCAATTTAGAAAAGCGGGGTCTTGAAATTGCATTTTCTAACTCCAATAGAAACCAGGTAGTTATAAAATCTTTTATAAAGAAACTGTATTCTTTAAGAATTATTTTCTCTCTAATTAATTTAAATTAATATGAGATGATTAATAAATAAAAGAACTTAATCATTGCAGTTCACTCAACCGAAGAGTTTATATTCTACAAGAGGGTTACCTCCAAACCATTCAACACAACTTTAGAAATTCACGACTTCAGAAGTTCAAAAATTGAAGCCTAAATAGAAGATTTTTGAAGATTAGAATCTTTCTACAAAATCTAAATTTTTTCTAAAGAACTTGTAGAAATTCTGAAGAGCGCTACATTAGTTTTGAAGAAAGCTTCTCTTCGATATTGTCCACTAGTCAACAAAAAAGTAGATAAGATCCGTTCTTCAATATCAAGTTTAGAATACCCTTGAAATGGAATCACCCATCTAAGATCAAGTCTCGAAGACTCCCAATTTGGTTACATCAACTTAAAGGAAATAAAACTCATTTTCAAGATCAATTCTTGACGAGCCTTGAAGTGGAAAATATCTACCCAAGATCAAGTCTAAATTAATCTTGGATCGAAACTCTACCGAAGAAGGAACTAAGGATTTATCCAAAGATTGTAACTTATAAATTCATAAATAAAATTCTATGACTTATTCCAAACTTTTTCAGATTTTATTTATGGTGCGGAATTTGTGTGTACATGAAAGCACCATTGATGTCTTATGTTATGATTTTCATATAATAATCGTCGATAATCCTTTAATTGACAATCTTAAAGGTAAATAATCATGAGGGGTTGTTGTTTGGTGCAATAATCAAAATTATCTATCTTGGAAATATTGGGGGATGTTTAAATTGTTGGATAAATTATGTGCTAAGGTGAAAGATATTTCTTTCCTCAAAATCTATCTGGAGGTGAGTGGCTTGCTGATGCGATTGCAAAGGGTGACTTTAATAGAAATTCTTAGTTCCCTGTATGCTAATTTCTGTCGTGATTTTATTTTGGCTTTCAATTGTAGCTTTTTGTTGTATTCAATTGTAGTGTGCTCCTGTTAACATGTTTTGGTGTTTATACTTCTTGTTCTATTTATAGTTTGGTCGCAAATTACTTAGGCAATGTTTGGACTTTCTTCCTAATGAAATCATGTTTTTGAGACAAAAAATAAATATATAATTATTGATATATGAAACATAACACAAGTCAAGAAATGTTCTCTTTTGAGTTTCTTTGTGTTGAAGAGAAACCACTGAATAGTATTATACTCTTAAGGTTTTGTCTCCTGACCTTATAGAGAAATTAATGGCACTTATTTAATGTTTAAACAAATAGAGCCATAACCACTAATGAACTTTGTATGTTGTAAGACTTGAACCTATGACCTCAAGGATATAAAGGTGAAATGAAAAAGTATGGTACTACTTGGGCTTCAAAGTTGAGTTGGCATATCGTTCTTCAATGCAACGACACTTTTATGGTGTTTCACACATCTTAATAGAGAATAAAACTTTGTGAAAGCACGATTTGCGACATCCAAAGAAAATAATACATTTACATTACCAGCATAATACACTACCAATCATCTAACAAGATCATAAAAAAATTAAAGTCAATTATATTGGAAAAAAAAAAAAGAAGAAGAAGAGAAAAACATTAAATTGATTACAAGAATTTCTTATTGCAAGTGGGAAGGGCACAAAGTCAATATCTCCACATCAATTGTACCAATCAAAAGTTCTCATTCCTCTTTTATTTTATGTTCAATTTTTTTGTGAAACAACTTTGAACATCAATAATTTACGATCTAACATTCAAATAACTTTTTGCTCCGAGCTTCGACACTAACCGTTAAATTAACTTGGATCAAAAGTATGTTCTTTTACTCATCAATATATACTGATCCGCCATACTAATTATTGAATAGTTGTTTAGAACTCGCTAGTTAAACTTTTAAAATAAAAATTAACAACTTACAAACTTAAATAAAAACTTATTAATAATTTAATTAAATAGAACAGAATTTATCCTATTTACTTATATTTTTTTTCCCAAAACATCAAATGAGTTTCGTTGACCAATCGAAGACGACACATGGGTGACGCCAGCTGATGTGATAGTCACGTGTCAGATGGTACGATCGAGCGGTGTCATGCTCTGAATCCCTGTCGGCTCTTATGTAATGTAGTAAGTTTCCCCCTCCTACCCTTTTACTGGAAAAGGACGCGTGGATGTTCATATGAAAGATAAGGGGTTCGTCCTATAAAAAAACTGAATAACCTGAATCGTACACGTGGAAAGTCGTAGATATGGCGGATAGGGTGTAATCAGTTGTGGTGGGGTTGATGGTGATATCATGGGGTCAATTGAATTATGTTATATTATCCTTAGGTTCTAACCAAACAAATATAATTGATAGGTCTTGGGAGCAATAATTATTGATATTGAATTGTTAAGTACACATTTGTCAAAGAATCTTCATTGTTTTAATTGAATTTTTATTTATTTATTTCATTATCCCCAAACTAAAAATTTGCTTTAATAACAATGTATTTATTTGTAATTAGTGTAAAAATAAAGATAATAGTAAAATTAAATATTACAATAATATTAAATGTGAAAAAAAAATTAAATGTGTCACACTGAAATTAAACCCCATCTAAAAATATAATTTAATTTTTTGCATGTAAATCTAGAAATAAAAAATGAAATAGGACAGACGGTGTGGATGGTACAAATTTAAGTTGATTAAAGAAGAGTAATTCCGAGATACCTGGAGTGTTGTCTTGTCTTTTTCTGGATAAAATGATCTTCATCGTTCATGTTAGAAGAAAAGCTGAAAAAAGGAAAATTTTCAGTGAGTGAGTGATGTAATTTCCTTTATTTATTGATTAGATTTTTATTTTTTTATATTTTTTGTTTTTGAATCTTTTTAAGTTTATTTTAAAAAATGAGTTTTTTCTTATATCTTTTGAATATTATTTGACAACATTTTTAAGTACTTTTCATAATATTTTAAAATCTAATAATTTTTCAAGAATTTTTAAATTATTTTTATTATTTTAAATATAAATATTTGTTTTTATATCACAAAAAATTAAAATTAATTATAAATAAAATAAAAATAAAATTTGATTCGATTCGATTTTGAGTAACTGTATTTTTATACCATAAAATATTTGTTTTTTTTTTATAGATAGTTATATAAGATTTGTGTTTAAATCTTTAATAGTAGGGTACAAGCTAGGGAAATTTTGTCTTAAGCTCCTTTCAAAATTTCAAACAATCAATTTAATCTTTTTTAGCTTTTAATTAAATGATAAAATTGGTAAAACTCCTCTTTAGCCCCTCTCAATTTTTTATATTGAGCAAATTGGTCTCTGTAATAAAATGGAGCAATTTAATCTCTGTCAAATTTGAAAGTGAGCAACTAAGAACAATTAATTACATTGTTAATGTTTCCTGCCAAATGTACATAATTTTGATTTGTAGAATAACAAATTTAGTCTTCAATGTTTATATATTATGTAAATATTGATAGAATGTGTAAGCAATGCGGGCTAAATTTATTAAATCAAGATCGAATGGATAGAATATGTAAATGTTATGGGCTAAATATGTTAAATCAATACCAAATTGATAGAATATGTGATTTTTGAGGGCTAAATTTGTTTTTATAAAATGTATAATTGACAAATCATATTAACGCTACAACTAATCTTCCTTAGTTGCTTACTTTCGAGATTGACATATATATTTAGGGAGACCAATTTGCTCAATATTGAATTGAGAGGGATTGAAGAAGGCTTTTTACCAAAAGATTTCATTAGGTAGGGCTCTTGACCTCCTTGGCTAAAGGGGAAATTTTCTTTTAAGCTCCTTCGAAAAATTCAAACAATCAATTTAATCCTTCGAATAAAATTCATTAAATCCATTTTTGACTTCTTTGAAAAATAATAATTTCATTTAACACAAATTTTCTATTTTTCTCCTTTCAAAATATTATAATAATTTTATTTCGAGCTGTTAAACAAAATTTGCCCTCGAATTTCGAGTTGGATCCCTATACAACCCCCTGACTATCCCTTTATTAAGAAAATATATAGTTTTGTAAATTACAGTTGAGGTCCAAGATGAGGGACTGAGTCGTTGGCCCAAATTGGCTTCCATGAGGAACAAAATTGAGTTCGATCCAATAATATAAAAAGATCTTGGAGCTTGGGCGCAATCATCCATGGAAGCTCAAAACCTGACATAACAACAACAACAACAACGAAAAGCCCATTTTTCTTCATTTCCTTATCTAACAAATCCCAGAAAATATCTAGCAACTTCCGTGGCAAAATCTTATGCAAGGAAAATATCATGTGGGCCCAACAATTCAGACAATCGACGGCTGAGGAAGGAAGACAAGCTACTTTCGGCATCTGAAACGACCACTTGTCTGGAAACATGGAGAACATTCCAGAACTTTTGTTTCCTTTTCGACAAATGGCAGAAACTTCTTACAATGCCTTAACACATAATCTCTCTCTCTAGAACCTTCTTCTCCACCGCCTTATATATATATACGTCACTCCCTCGGTTTCTCTTCCAATCTGACACGTAACGAACACTCTCTCAGAGTTCATAGTTTTTCCTTCAAAATTTGATAACTTTCAGACAGAACATCGAAATGAAGTGAAGTGAAGTGAAAACGAAGTCTCAAATGGAAGGAGTTGTAGTAAAAGAAGAGGAAACTCAAATGACGTTTGCAACAGCTGTTGGGACTGCTGCTGGGTTGTCTTCATCTTCATCTTCATCAAATGTTACTCCTCAGCCGAAGGAAGGGCTTAACGAGGTTGGTCCGCCGCCGTTCTTGACTAAAACTTTTGATATGGTGGAAGACCCTTCGACGGATTTGGTGGTTTCATGGAGTGAAGCTCGTAATAGTTTCATTGTTTGGGATTCTCATAAATTTTCAACCACGTTGCTTCCTAGGTACTTCAAGCACAACAATTTTTCCAGTTTCATTCGTCAGCTCAATACATATGTAAGTACTTCGCTTCACAAATTGTTCAATTTTGATGCCGTTTTCATGATGTGTTAAATGATTTCAATGCTGGGTTTTAATGCAGGGTTTTAGAAAAGTTGATCCAGATCGATGGGAATTTGCCAATGAAGGGTTTTTAGGAGGGCAAAAGCAGCTGCTTAAAACGATTAAGAGGAGACGGAACATATTGCAAAGCTCACAGCATCAAGCTGGAGGAGGAGGAGCTTGTGTTGAGTTAGGGCAATTTGGATTAGATGAAGAACTGGAGAGATTAAAGAGGGATCGAAGTGTTTTACTAGCTGAAATCGTGAGATTAAGACAACAACAGCAGCATTCAAGGGACCAGATTGTTGCAATGGAGGATAGGTTACAGGGCACAGAGAAGAAACAGCAACAGATAATGTCGTTCCTTGCGAAGGCACTTCGAAACCCGACTTTCGTACAGCAACTTGCTCAGAACAGACAGGCTCAAGGCGTCGAAATCGGACGAAAACGGAGGCTCACGGCGAGTCCCAGTGTGGAGAATTTACAACAAGAAGCAGTCCCTGTGGTGGTTGATAATGATCAAGTTGAGGAACAAGAGGGATTGGCAACTATTGGGACTGAAATTGAGACTTTTTTCAATTCTGCAATGGATGATGAATCAAGTACTGAAATCAAGGATCATATACCAAGTCCAATGCCATTATCAAGTGTGACTAATAATTTGGGTGTTAATGAAACATTATGGGAAGAGTTAGTACATGAAGACTTACTAGCTGGTGAACCAAAAGAGGAAATTGTGGTTGGTGATCAAGCTGAAGTTGATGTTGAAGTTGAGGATTTAGCAGCAAATCCTATTGATTGGGGTGATGATTTGCAAGAACTTGTGGATCAGATGGGTTATCTCAGGTCAAATCCATGACCAAAAAACTAAACACATTAAATGGAATGTAATGGATGATGTTGTTGTTCTAGCCCTTTTGAGTTGGTCTCTTTGACACCATTCCTTGTTCTCTAAAACTGGTATGTTCCATCAATCTCAGCTTGTTGTACATGTTGTTTATATGTTTTGTTTGTGAAACTTGTATATTATTTCATATGCAGCAGGGAATGGTGACAGTTGCCAAGGGGCCAACAGATATGTTCCTGTTATTCACTGTATCCTTTATTTAATCATCAAAATTTGTCTTCAAGTTCCTTTTCATAGACTCCTTTAAAGCATTGCATTATATTTATTGTTTTTTTCTTGTAATTTTTCGCAGGCGAAGTAAGTGAACAGAGGTTTATGAAGGAACCCTTCGAAGCCATGCATCTTCCACAGGCTCAAGTTCCACATTTTTGGTGTTTTTGCTCTAACGCACGTTTGGTTTCCATGTTAATTTCTTATTTGTGTTTACTTCATGTATATATGGTCCATGTATGTATACATTGTGATTGACTGGTATTAGTAATGGATTAAGGATTGATTATTTTGAAAGTTGTTTGATCAAGTGGCATAGGTCTCAGTCATGTAAAGAAAGGAAGATCGATCCATGTCACTGAACTAAATGAACAGAAGTACAACATATCCGTGTTAGACATATCTGTTTCCAGCATTCGTACTTGTATATAGTGGTCGAGACATATGGACATGATGGTTGCGAGATCTTTGTTTTGCCTTGGTAGATTCTGTCAAGTTCATATAATCTGGTCTACTACTGCCACTTTGTTCTGTTCTATCTGTACCGCTCAAGGTAGTGTTTCCAGAAACAGGTGTAGAAGACGTGCATGTTGAAGATGAAGCTGAACTTGAATTGAACCGAAACTAGGAACTTGAAGAGGAATGAGTAACTTGCCCAATACATGGAGGCTTTGCAGAAATCCTTGTGCTGATATTGTTCTTTCTGACTTCCACAAAGCATGGGGAAGAATATCTCGCATTCTTTCCCTCTAAGCAATGTTTTGATGGTGGGGTTGTATATGGAGGATCAGATTCAGCCTGTGATGGTTCCATCAACCTTGTCTCCCATGGCCGGACCGCCATCCAACGTTCCAGCCAACTCCAACCCCAACTGTTTTTGTTGAATTCTTGATATTTGGTATATAAACCTGAGCTGTTTGTTTGGCTAGTTGAACTAGGCTTTGATCTCCATTGCTGTAAAATTAAAGAACTTTGAATTACTGAGGGTATCTTTCAGTTTATGATGTAAACAAGCGCACGGAATTTAGAACGTTTTGATACCTTCTGAGCAAGAGAATAAGCTAGAGCTCTTTCTCTCTTGAAGGCTCCTTCTTGCTTCATTTGCAGCTTTGTTTTAACATCTTCTAGTGTTCCTTTGCTATCACACCAGCCATCCTGAGAACGTATAATGCAGTGATTGGAGTAAATTTTCCACGCTAACTAATAATGACCACGAGCCTCGACCAGATTTGGTATGTTACTCGAATAAATCGATTCAAAAGTTTTTTTGTTGGAAAATCTGTGTGTTGAAAGAAAGATTGTTTTTGGGTTGGGCTTGAGTTGAAAACGAGTTTATTTTATATTGGAAATCCTTTAATTTAGGTGCCAAAACACTTGGCTTTTAATTTAAAAAAAAAATTACTTAGACTTTAAATCATAAAATTTTTGTAACATAATAATAAAGAGTAAAATAAAATAGTTCACTATGGCCTTATTACAACAAAATAAACCCAAATAATTGAAAGTACTTAATTAAAAATAAAAAGTCCAAATCGTAAAATTTCTTGCTGTGCATAACCACCTTTAAGCTCCTGCCGACCCGGTCTATTACTGATCCTCACCTGAAAAGTGTTCTCCAACAGGGTGAGTCAACAGACTCAATGTGTAACCAACACTAAAATTCAACAATTTTAGGATGCATTATCAGATCACATACATATTCACATAACAGATGTAAAATAATGATGCAACCTGAACCCAAACCTATATGCCATCCGCTATACATCACCCGTACCATCCTGCACACCGTGGGGACTACTAAGTCAACCCTCTATCCGCTACACATCATCGAAGGCAGTCGCTGCAGTCGACGTGCTCATCGCCCTTATAAAATTTGTGGCGTAGCCACCAGATACATAATTTGTGTCATGAGACACCATATTTAGATATCGTGGTCTTAGGTCACCACATTCAGATATCGTGGTCTTAGGTCACCACATTCACTTCCCATTTTCATAATATCCCACATGCCCCCATATATCATACACATTATGCAATATCATGCCTTAATTCACATTCTTATCATATTCACATTCATGGCATAACAAATCTTATCATACTCAAAGTAGGAGTAGGAAAACGTACCTTAGTACTGTGTACCATAACGTGGTACTTAGCCATATTCACATTCTTATAAATATGCTCATATTAAATATTGCCATAAATTATATTAAAGATTGTGTGGGGTACACACCTGATACTCTTAGCGGTTCACTTAAGTCCCGAAAGCTTGATCTAATGCCTTAAATCTCAAATCCCTACATTCGGCCAACCTTAATGTGTTAGCAAAAAGCCTATTCGGCTATAAAACCAAATCCCAGTAAGATTTGTACACTTAAAACCTACCTTGCTGCCGATTGACTTAAGAATCAAATCCCGAAACTTTGTTGTATTCCTTCTTGCATTCGGCCAGGTATTAGATTAACAAATGGGTTAGTTATCGGCTTTTAAACGAAGTAAGAAACAACTCTTTAATCAACAAATAAGGCCTTGGCCGAAATTAACTCCTTGGCTATGGAGATGTCGATATGCCTATAGAGTACATGTTAGATTTAATCCAACATTAAAACACAATGGAATGGCCTATGGCCGAATCTTATAGTCACCTACCTTGTGGATATTCAAATCCCGAAAGATCACTTCTCCAAACGATAGCTACAAGAATCCCCAAAGACCCCTTTCAAAGTTCGGTCAAAAGAATAAAAAGGGATTAGTTTCCATAGCGTCGACTTAATTGAAGGTATAGAGAAGAAAATCAACAACAAAAAGTTCCTTACCCCACTATTAGAACCGATCGAATAGCTTGCACCAAAAGATTAACCTCACCCCCCTCTGACTACTGAGAGATTCGGCCACAGGAGAAAAGGTGATTCGGTTATGACGTCTAGAGGAAGAAAGATTGGTAATAGGAAGAAAAGATTGGAGCCTTGAATAGTTTCGGTTTGGTCAATTGAAGAAGAAACAAATGGAATGGGATGAGAGAAACAAATTTCGGCAAAAAGAAAATGAATAAAGAAAAGAATACCCAAAACGATGATCCCTCCTATTTATACTACACATTTTCGGCACACACACCCTACACACCTCAAAACCGAAAATGCCATCCACCAATTCCCTATATTCGGCCACTAGCTCACCCTCCATTCATATCCCCTTATTTCTTTCCTATATTCTCTCCATACCTCTCATTCAAAATAAATTAAATAAACCCAACATTTAAAAAAAATAATCTATCACATTATCCATTATCTTCCCATTTAAAATTAAATAAACTAAAGCCACCATTATCTTCTATCTATACTAAATAAAATAAATCCCCACTTATTCAAAATAAATTCAATAACCCCCATTCATTCACTATCTCAATATTTAAAACAAATAAAACAAAATCCTCAATTATCTACCCACTTAAAATAAATAAAATAAATCCACACCTATCCCACTCTTTAGCCAAATTTTAAAATAAAAACAAGCCTTATCTCATCCATTTTAAAAGTCCAATGCCGTCCAACTCTTCCCCCCTCACTTGACGCCAAAATGAAAAATAAAAGCACACTTTGCTGCCATCAAGACTCGAACCCAGGCCCTTCTCCCCTGCTCTTCAGGTAACGTCCCAAGCCACTTTGCCACATGGTTTCCTTGTGCCATAAATTCCCACGCAAATTTCCTTAAGACTTCCTTGCCCAGCTTCCCTCTTTTTTTTTTTTACCTTGATGCAAAAGCAAAATAAAACAACACTTATGCCGCCCTCATGATTCGAACCTCCTCCCTTCTCCTTGGCTTGAGGCGTCACACTCCAAGGGCCTAAGTGGCGCCTTGCAGCCACTTTACCAAGCTCAATTTCATGTCATATCTCCTCTATAAATTTTCTTAAGACCACATTGCCTTAGTTTCCTCTTTTAAACTTTAAGACTTAACATTTCCTAGGACATTTCCTTACATTTCCAAGATTCTAAAAATGCATACAACACATTCATAACACATAAGGCATACTATTTCGTAAAATTAAACAAAAATGCGCAAGCCCATTTTCAGGATATTACAGTTCTACCCCCCTTAAAATAATTTCATCCTCGAAATTACCTGACCGAAATAGGTGAGGGTATTGCTGTCGCATTGCTTCTTCTAATTCCCACGAAGCTTCTTCGGATCCATGATTGCGCCATAACACTTTGACTAGAGGAACCGATTTCCTTAGTAACACTTTCACATCATGTTCTAAAATCTGAATCGGCTCTTCCTCGTAGGATAGATCTGGCCTTAGCTCCACTTCTTCAATCGGTACTACGTGAGATGGATCCGATCGATATCGACGTAGCATGGAAACATGGAATACGTCGTGCATCTGCTTCAGTTCCGGTGGCAACTCCAACTGATAAGCCACTAGTCCAACTCGCTTCAAAACCTTATAGGGGCCTATAAACCTTGGACTTAACTTCCCTTTTCGACCAAATCGCATCACCTTCTTCCAGGGCGACACTTTAAGAAACACTTAATCTCCCACATCAAATTCTATCTCCTTCCGTTTGAGATCTGCATATGACTTCTGCCTATCAGATGCTTCCTTCAACCGTGCCCGAATTATTTCAACCTTCTCTTCAGATTCTGCCACTAATTCTGGACCCAAAACTCGACGTTCCCCTAATTCCGTCCAACACGTCGGAGTGCGACACTTCCGTCCATACAACGCTTCATACGGTGCCATCCGAATACTAGCTTGGTAGCTGTTGTTGTAGACAAATTCCGCTAGAGGCAAATATTCCTCCCAACTTCCTCTGAAGTCCATCACACAGCCCCTCAACATATCTTCCAACACTTGGATTACCCGTTCAGACTGCCCGTCAGGCTGTGGATGAAAAGCCGTAGTA
This sequence comes from Gossypium australe, assembly GCA_005393395.2. NCBI lineage: Eukaryota > Viridiplantae > Streptophyta > Magnoliopsida > Malvales > Malvaceae > Gossypium > Gossypium australe. The sequence continues at coordinate 153,752,643 of CM016626.1, forward strand.
AAACCCATACCGAGTCCTTCTTAGTAGGCGTAAGGAGAAACCCACTAACGAAGTCCATGGTAATTCTCTCTCACTTCCACTGCGGAATCATGATTGGCTGAAGCAATCCTGACGGAACTTGGTGTTCAGCCTTAACTTGCTGACACGTCAAACAGTGGCCAACGAATTCAGTAACTTCTTTCTTCAGACCAGGCCACCAAAACTGTTCTCTTAAGTATCTGTACAACTTAGTGCCTCTAGGATGCATAGCATAGGGGCTACCATGCGACTCCTGAAGAATCTTCCGTCTTAGCTCCGGATCCTTAGGCATACAGACTTTGCTCTTGAAACACAACACTCCTTCGCCATTGATACCATAGTCTTCCAACTCTCCATTCTGTACTTGCTGTAGCTTAACACTTAGATCATCATCAACCAACTGTCCCTCTTTTACTTCATCCAACCACGTCGGCTTTACTTGCAACTCTGCCAAAAGGCTTCCATCATCATACAAGCTCAGATGTGCGAACATCGCCCTCAGATCCGACACGACCTTCAGGCTTAGGGCATCCACCATTACATTCGCCTTGCCCAGATGATACTCTATCGAACAATCGTAATCCTTTAGCAATTCCACCCACCTTCGCTGCCTCAAATTCAACTCCTTCTGAGTCAACAAGTACTTAAGACTTTTGTGGTCGGTGTAAATTACCGACTTTTCTCCATAAAGATAGTGCCTCCACACCTTAAGAGCAAAGACCACTGCCGCCAATTCCAAATCATGAGTTGGGTAGTTAACCTCGTGTGGCCTTAATTGTCGAGACGCATAAGCGACCACTTTCCCATCTTGCATCAGTACGCATCCCAATCCTGTATGAGAAGCGTCACAGTACACCACAAAATCCTTTCCTGCCTCCGGCTGAATCAAGATCGGAGCCTCAGTCAAGACCCTCTTAAGTTTCTCAAAACTCTCCTATTGTTTATCTGTCCATACGAAAGGTACTTCCTTCCTTAATAACTTTGTCAAAGGTGCAGCAATCGACGAGAACCCTTCCACAAACCTTCTGTAGTAGCCTGCCAATCCCAAGAAACTACGAATTTCAGCCACCGACTTAGGTGGTTTCCAATCTAACACTGCTTCAATCTTTCTAGGATCCACCCTTATTCCTTCTGCAGACACCACATGTCCTAAAAACGCAACCTCATTCAGCCAAAATTCACACTTGCTGAATTTGGCATATAACTTCTTCTCCCTTAACACTTGCAGCACAACTCGGAGATGCTCATCATGCTCCTCTTCCGACTTGGAATACACCAGAATGTCGTCGATGAACACAACGATAAACCTATCCAAGTATGGTTGAAAAACCCGGTTCATCATATCCATTAACGCAGCTGGGGCGTTCGTCAAACCAAACGGCATTACAACGAACTCAAAATGCCCATACCTTGTCCGGAAAGCTGTCTTATGGATATCCACCTCCTTCACCTTAAGCTGATAATATCCAGACCTTAGATCTATCTTGGAGAAAACCGCTGCTCCCTTAAGCTGATCGAACAGGTCGTCAATCCTTGGCAAATGATACTTGTTCTTGATGGTCAACTTATTCAACTGACGATAGTTTATGCACATACGCATAGTTCTGTCCTTCTTCTTCACAAACAAGACTGGTGCTCCCCATGGAGACACACTGAGTCAGATAAACCCACGATCCAGCAATTCTTGAATTTGAGCCTTGAGTTCAACCAACTTCTTAGGTGTCATTCTGTACGGAGCGATTGACACAGGAGCTGTACTAGGCAGCAAGTCAATTCCAAACTCTACCTCCCTATCCGGGGGTATTCCAGGTAATTCCTCCGGAAAGACATCTTCAAACTCCCTTACAGTTCTAACTCCACTAACACCTTCTTCCTTCTAATCCAACGCACTAACAAAGGCCAAGAACGCCTTACATCCTTTCTGAACCATCTTATCAGCTTTTAATGCTGAAACTACGTTAGATAAGTAGTTTCTTCTTTCCCCTATCATAACTACCGCATCATCCTCCGGCGTCCTTAACTCCATTCTCTTAGCTGCACAATCCAAAATAGTCCGATGGTCTACTAGCCAGTCCATTCCAAGTATGAGATCGAACTCTCCGAAGGGAAGTTCCATCAAGTCGGCAGAAAATACTACGCCTTAGATTTCTAGAGGTACACTTCAGAAGATCTTATTCACCACTACAGTTTGACCTAGTGGGCTTACTACAGTCATCTCCCTATCAGAAAGTTCAGAGGCTATGTCTAGAGTCTCAACTACTCTACATGCAACATACGAATGGGTCGAGCCCACATCAATCAGAGCAAAATAGGGCTTGCCAAAAATAAGGGACGTACCGGTTATAACGTCCGGCGCGTCTCCATCTTTCCTACGGCGAACTGCATATACCAAACCCGGTTGCCTTGCCTCAGTATTATTAGTACCTCTTCCAGGTGTTCCACATCCTCTTCCAGCGCCATTACCTCGGCCATTAGAACCATGGCCTCGCTGAGGCTGCTGTCTACCTCTACCAGCCTGATTAACATTCTGAACCACTGGTCGATCCCCATCCGGCCTCTTAGGACAATCCTTAATCATATGGTCCTTGGACCCACACCTAAAGCATCCTCGAGTCTTTTTCCAACACTCTCCTAGGTATGCAGTTCGCCGTAGGAAAGATAGAGACGCGCCGGACGTCATAACTGGTACGTTTCTTATTTTTGGTAAGCCCTATTTTGCTCTGATTGATGTGGGCTCGACCCATTCGTATGTTGCATGTAGAGTAGTTGAGACTCTAGACATAGCCTCTGAACTTTCTGATAGGGAGATGACTGTAGTAAGCCCACTAGGTCAAACTGTAGTGGTGAATAAGATCTTCCGAAGTGTACCCCTAGAAATCCAAGGCGTAGTATTTTCTGCCGACTTGATGGAACTTCCCTTCGAAGAGTTCGATCTCATACTTGGAATGGACTGGCTAGTAGACCATCGGGCTATTTTGAATTGTGCAGCTAAGATAATGGAGTTAAGGACGCCGGAGGATGAGGCGGTAGTTATGATAGGGGAAAGAAAAAACTACTTGTCTAACGTAGTTTCAGCATTAAAAACTGATAAGATGGTTCGAAAAGGATGTAAGGCGTTCTTGGCCTTTGTTAGTGCGTTGGATCAGAAGGAAGGTGTTAGTGGAGTTAGAACTGTAAGGGAGTTTGAAGATGTCTTTCCGGAGGAATTACCTGGAATACCCCCGGATAGGGAGGTAGAGTTTGGAATATCCTAATTCTCGGATCTTTTGATGCAAGCTATTCGATCGGTTCTAATAATGGGGTAAGGAACTCTTTGTTGTTGATCTTCTTCTCTATACCTTCAATTAAGTCGAAGCTATGGAAACTAATCCCTTTTTATTCTTTTGACCGAACTTTGAAAGGGGTCTTTGGGGATTTTTGTAGCTATCGTTTGGAGAAGTGATCTTTCGGGATTTGAATATCTACAAGGTAGGTGACTATAAGATTCGGCCATAGGAGCCTCAGTCAAGACCCTCTTAAGTTTCTCAAAACTCTCCTGTTGCTTATCTGTCCATACGAAAGGTACTTCCTTCCTTAATAACTTTGTCAAAGGTGCAGCAATCGACGAGAACCCTTCCACAAACCTTCTGTAGTAGCCTGCCAATCCCAAGAAACTACGAATTTCAGCCATCGACCTAGGTGGTTTCCAATCTAACACTGCTTCAATCTTTCTAGGATCCACCCTTATTCCTTCTGCAGACACCACATGTCCTAAAAACGCAACCTCCTTCAGCCAAAATTCACACTTGCTGAATTTGGCATATAACTTCTTCTCCCTTAACACTTGCAGCACAACTCGGAGATGCTCATCATGCTCCTCTTCCGACTTTGAATACACCAGAATGTCGTCGATGAACATAACGACGAACCTATCCAAAGTATGGTTGAAAAACCCGGTTCATCATATCTATTAACGCAACTGGGGCGTTCGTCAAACCAAACGGTATTACAACGAACTTAAAATGCCCATACCTTGTCTGGAAAGCTGTCTTATGGATATCCACCTCTTTCACCTTAAGCTGATGATATCCAGACCTTAGATCTATCTTGGAGAAAACCGCTACACCCTTAAGCTGATCGAATAGGTCGTCAATCCTTGGCAAATGATACTTGTTCTTGATGGTCAACTTATTCAACTAACGATAGTCTATGCACATACGCATAGTTCCGTCCTTCTTCTTCACAAACAAGACTGGTGCTCCCCAAGGAGACACATTGGGTCGGATAAACCCACGATCCAGCAATTCTTGAATTTGAGCCTTGAGTTCAACCATACTTGGATAGGTTCGTCGTTGTGTTCATCGACGACATTCTGGTGTATTCCAAGTCGGAAGAGGAACATGATGAGCATCTCCGAGTTGTGCTGCAAGTGTTAAGGGAGAAGAAGTTATATGCCAAATTCAGCAAGTGTGAATTTTGGCTGAAGGAGGTTACGTTTTTAGGACATGTGGTGTCCGCAGAAGGAATAAGGGTGGATCCTAGAAAGATTGAAGCAGTGTTAGATTGGAAACCACCTAGGTCGGTGGCTGAAATTCGTAGTTTCTTGGGATTGGCAGGCTACTACAGAAGGTTTGTGGAAGGGTTCTCGTCGATTGCTGCACCTTTGACAAAGTTATTAAGGAATGAAGTACCTTTCGTATGGACAGATAAGCAACAGAAGAGTTTTGAGAAACGAGGGTCTTGACTGAGGCTCCGGTCTTGATTCAGCCGGAGGCAGGAAAAGATTTTGTGGTGTACTGTGACGCTTCTCATACAGGATTGGGATGCGTACTGATGCAAGATGGAAAAGTGGTCGCTTATGTGTCTCGACAATTAAGGCCACACGAGGTTAACTACCCAACTCATGATTTGGAATTGGCGGCAGTGGCCTTTGCTCTTAAGGTGTGGAGGCACTATCTTTATGGAGAAAAGTCGGTAATTTACACTGACCACAAAAGTCTTAAGTACTTGTTGACTCAGAAGGAGCTGAATTTGAGGCAGCGAATGTGGGTGGAATTGCTAAAGGATTACGATTGTTCGATAGAGTATCATCCGGGCAAGGCGAATGTAGTGGTGGATGCCCTAAGCCTGAAGGTCGTGTCGGATCTGAGGGCGATGTTCGCACATCTGAGCTTGTATGATGATGGAAGCCTTTTGGCAGAGTTGCAAGTAAAGCCGACGTGGTTGGATGAAGTAAAAGAGGGACAGTTGGTTGATGATGATCTAAGTGTTAAGCTACAGCAAGTACAGAATGGAGAGTTGGAAGACTATGGCATCAATGCCGAATGAGTGTTGTGTTTCAAGAACAAAGTCTGTATGCCTAAGGATCCGGAGCTAAGACGGAAGATTCTTCAGGAGTCGTATGGTAGCCCCTATGCTATGCATCCTGGAGGCACTAAGTTGTACAGAGACTTAAGAGAACAGTTTTGGTGGCCTGGTCTGAAGAAAGAAGTTACTGAATTCGTTGGCCAGTGTTTGACGTGTCAGCAAGTTAAGGCTGAACACCAAGTTCCGTCAGGATTGCTTCAGCCAATCATGATTCCGCAGTGGAAGTGAGAGAGAATTACCATGGACTTCGTTAGTGGGTTCCCCCTTACGCCTACTAAGAAGGACTCGGTATGGGTAATAGTGGACCGATTGACCAAGTCTGCGCACTTTATTCCGGTGAGAGTTGACTATTTTTTACAGAGGTTGGCAAAGTTGTATGTGGCGGAAGTCGTAAGGTTGCATGGAGTGCCGGTGTCGATTATCTCAGATAGGGACCCAAGTTTTACTTCTCGGTTCTGGAAAGCGTTACATCAGGCTTTAGGCACCAAGTTGGATTTTACTACGGCTTTTCATCCACAGTCTGACGGGCAGTCTGAACGGGTAATCCAAGTGTTGGAAGATATGTTGAGGGGCTGTGTGATGGACTTCAGAGGAAGTTGGGAGGAATATTTGCCTCTAGCGGAATTTATCTACAACAACAGCTACCAAGCTAGTATTCGGATGGCACCGTATGAAGCGTTGTATGGACGGAAGTGTCGCACTCCGACGTGTTGGACGGAATTAGGGGAACGTCAAGTTTTGGGTCCAGAATTAGTGGCAGAATCTGAAGAGAAGGTTGAAATAATTCGGGCACGGTTGAAGGAAGCATCTGATAGGCAGAAGTCATATGCAGATCTCAAACGGAAGGAGATAGAATTTGATGTGGGAGATCAAGTGTTTCTTAAAGTGTCGCCCTAGAAGAAGGTGATGCGATTTGGTCGAAAAGGGAAGTTAAGTCCAAGGTTTATAGGCCCCTATAAGGTTTTGAAGCGAGTTGGACCAGTGGCTTATCAGTTGGAGTTGCCACCGGAACTGAAGCAGATGCACGACGTATTCCATGTTTCCATGCTACGTCGATATCGATCGGATCCATCTCACGTAGTACCGATTGAAGAAGTGGAGCTAAGGCCAGATCTATCCGACGAGGAAGAACCGATTCAGATTTTAGAACGTGATGTGAAAGTGTTATGGAGGAAATCAATTCCTCTAGTCAAAGTGTTATGGCGCAATCATGGATCGGAAGAAGCTTCGTGGGAACCAGAAGAAGCAATGCGACAGTAATACCCTCACCTATTTTAGTCAGGTAATTTCGAGGACGAAATTATTTTAAGGGGGTAGAACTGTAATATCCTGAAAATGGGCTTGCGCATTTTTGTTTAATTTTATGAAATAGTATGCCTTATGTGTTGTGAATGTGTTGTGTGCATTTTTAGAATCTTGGAAATGTAAGGAAATGTCCTAGGAAATGTTAAGTTTTAAAGTTTAAAAGAGGAAACTAAGGCAATGTGGTCTTAAGAAAATTTATAGAGGAGATATGACATGAAATTGAGCTTGGTAAAGTGGCTGCAAGGCGCCACTTAGGGCCTTGGAGTGTGACGCCTCAAGCCAAGGAGAAGGGAGGAGGTTCGAATCAGGAGGGCGGCATAAGTGTTGTTTTATTTTGCTTTTGCGTCAAGGTAAAAAAAAAAGAGGGAAGCTGGGCAAGGAAGTCTTAAGGAAATTTGCGTAGGAATTTATGGCACAAGGAAACCATGTGGAAAGGTGGCTTGGGACGTTACCTGAGGAGCAGGGGAGAAGGGCCTGGGTTCGAGTCTTGATGGCAGCAAAGTCTGCTTTTATTTTTCATTTTGGCGTCAAGTGAGGGGGGAAGAGTTGGACGGCATTGGACTTTTAAAATGGATGAGATAAGGCTTGTTTTTATTTTAAAATTTGGCTAAAGAGTGGGATAGGTGTGGATTTATTTTATTTATTTTAAGTGGGTAGATAATTGGGGATTTTGTTTTATTTGTTTTAAATATTGAGATAGTGGATGAATGGGGGTTATTGAATTTATTTTGAATAAGTGGGGATTTATTTTATTTAGTATAGATAGAAGATAATGGTGGCTTTAGTTTATTTAATTTTAAATGGGAAGATAATGGATAATGTGATAGATTATTTTTTTTAAATGTTGGGTTTATTTAATTTATTTTGAATGAGAGGTATGGAGAGAGTATAGGAAAGAAATAAGGGGATATGAATGGAGGGTGAACTAGTGGCCGAATATAGGGAATTGGTGGATGGCATTTTCGGTTTTGAGGTGTGTAGGGTGTGTGTGCCGAAAATGTGTAGTATAAATAGGAGAGATCATCGTTTTGGGTATTCTTTTGTTTATTCATTTTCTTTTTGCCGAAATTTGTTTCTCTCATCCCATTCCATTTGTTTCTTCTCCAATTGACCAAACCGAAACTATTCAAGGCTCTAATCTTTTCTTCCTATTACCAATCTTTCTTCCTCTATACGTCATAGCCGAATCACCTTTTCTCCTGTGGCCGAATCTCTCAATTGTCAGAGGGGGGGTGAGGTTTATCTTTTGATGCAAACTATTCGATCGGTTCTAATAGTGGGGTAAGGAACTCTTTGTTGTTGATCTTCTTCTCTATACCTTCAATTAAGTCGACGCTATTGAAACTAATCCCTTTTTATTCTTTTGGCCGAACTTTGAAAGGGGTCTTTGGGGATTCTTGTAGCTATCGTTTGGAGAAGTGATCTTTCGGGATTTGAATATCCACAAGGTAGGTGACTATAAGATTCGGCCATAGGCCATTCCATTGTGTTTTAATGTTGGATTAAATCTAACATGTACTCTATAGGCATATCGACATCTCCATAGCCAAGGAGTTAATTTCGGGATTTGAGAATTTACAAGGTAAGCACATGTGGTATTCGGCCAAGGCCTTATTTGTTGATTAAAGAGTTGTTTCTTACTTCGTTTAAAAGCCGAAAACTAACCCATTTGTTAATCTAATGCCTGGCCGAATGCAAGAAGGAATACAACAAAGTTTCGGGACTTGATTCTTAAGTCAATCGGCAGCAAGGTAGGTTTTAAGTGTACAAATCCTACTGGGATTTGGTTTTATAGCTGAATAGGCTTTTTGCTAACACATTAAGGTTGGCCGAATGTAGGGATTTGAGATCTAAGGCATTAGATCACGTTTTCGGGACTTAAGTGAACCGCTAAGAGTATCAGGTGTGTACCCCACACTATCTTTAATATAATTTATGGCAATATTTAATATGAGCATATTTATAAGAATGTGAATATGGCTAAGTACCACATTATGGTACACAGTACTAAGGTACGTTTTCCTACTCCTAATATGAGTATGATAAGATTTGTTATGCCATGAATGTGAATATGATAAGAATGTGAATTAAGGCATGATATTGCATAATGTGCATGATATATGGGGGCATGTGGGATATTATGAAAAGGGGAAGTGAATGTGGTGACCTAAGACCACGATATCTGAATGTGGTGACCTAAGACCACGATATCTGAATATGGTGTCTCATGACACAAATTATGTATCTGGTGGCTATGCCACGAATTTTATAAGGGTGATGAGCACGTCGACTGCAGCGACTGCCTTCGATGATGTGTAGCGGATGGAGGGTTGACTTAGTAGTCCCCACGGTGTGCAAGATGGTACGGGTGATGTGTAGCGGATGACATATAGGTTTGGATTCGGGTTGCATCATTATTTTACATCTGTTATGTGAATATGTATGTGATCTGATAATGCATGCTAGAATTGTTGAATTTTAGTGTTGGTTACACATTGAGTCTGTTGACTCACCCCGTTGGGGAACATTTTTCAGGTGAGGATCAGTAATGGACTGGGTCGGCAGGAGCTTAAAGGTGGCCATGCACAGCAAGAAATTTTACGATTTGGACTTTTTATTTTTAATTAAGTACTTTCAATTATTTGGGTTTATTTTGTTGAAATAAGGCCATAGTGAACTATTTTATTTTACTCTTTATTATTATGTTACGAAAATTTCATGATTTAAAGTCTAAGTAAATTTATTTTTTTTTAAATTAAAAGCTAAGTGTTTTGGCACCTAAATTAAAGGATTTCCAATATAAAATAAACTCGTTTTCAACTTAAGCCCAACCCAGAAACAATCTTTCTTTCAACACACACAGATTTTCCAAAGTAACAAAAGAACTTTGAATCGGTTTATTCGAGGAAAATACCAGATCTGGTCGAGGCTCGTGGTAACATCCGCACACGACGAGCCCTAACACGAGCTTGGACACGAACGAGAGCTTGCATGCACCGAAGCGTTACAGTGGCCTGTTTCCTCACCTGTCGGCCGCGAACTAATGCTTGAACCCTCACGATTCCTTTTAAAGCTCTCAAAGCTCTTCTTGCCTATATGGACAAAAAAGAGTGAACCGAAAATTTGAAAATCAAGAGGTGGATACATCAATACAGATTTGACATCACTGTATCAGTTTAGATTTTATTTACTATATGTTAGTTTTGCTCTGATTTACCACTGTTGAAATTTAAGAAACTTTTTTTTACTTTCACTTTCACGGACACCAAACAATGAAAGAACTGAAAAAATATGAGACTAAAACGGGTGTTTGCAATTTACCAAGAAACCACGAAAAGCAGTTTGGATGCGGATGGCAGCCCCTTCTTGCCTTAAAACCCTGAAATCTTTAGCAGGAGCTCGGGCTAGTGCTGCCATTGCAGCAGTCCTTGGTGAAGAATCTGATCTGAACTTCCCTTTAGAGCCCCATGGCTTCCATTTCTTACTTTTGACACCCATTTTTTCCTTCATAACAAAGAGCTTTAGTGCAGAAATGTAATAGTAGCTGTGCAACAAAGCAGAAAAAAACCTGGAGCTTACTTGGTCTTCTTTTTCATTCTTCTTGACACCCATAAGAGATTTCACCCACTTCCCTGAAGAACCCATTAACAGTTCAATGTATATATATTTTCCCAAAGCTTAAGAAAAGAGAAATGGAATAATTCTACTCTGAACTAGCCCCAAAGGAGGCAACTTGGTAAGAAAAGGAGGATTTTTATTTGTGTGAAAATTTTGCTCTTTTCGTAGAAAAATAAAACAGAGCAGATTGAGTGAGAACTTGAAACAAAAATCTGGGATAACAATGAAGAACCGTGCCATGCAGGTCTGGGTTAACAAGGTCTAACGTGGGTTCAATATTTTGAAATTCAAAACAAACCAACGGGTTGATGTCGACCCCGCCTCTCAAAACCATATCTGCTTGTATTTGTAATATTCTTGTTCAATTTTTTATTGATATCTGGACACGTTCCCTCTGGTACAGCACATGAAAAAGTTCACATAAGATGTGAAAAATTGTAATAAAATATTGATTTATGTCAATCATGCATTTGTGTGGATTTAAATTAATTGGCATTAAATCCAAAGTTCAATGTACATCGTTAGTCAACATAATGTTTTAACCATGTTAAACTGGTTTAAATAATTCAAAAAAAATGAAAAACTTATTACACAGTACCGAGATTTGGAACCTAAAAACCAAAGTGACCATTGTCTATTGTTAACAATCAAATCCTATTCACATTAGCACTAATTGTGCTAGTGTAATAGGAGTGAAAGACGAGCAAGTTTAGCTACAATTATAAACCTTCAGTTTGTGTTGGTGTAGCAGAACAAACCCGGACCTGGAACTTTTAAGAGATGATATTCGATAAAATTGATCCTGATTTTCAATATGTATTCAGCTTTTGTTTTTCTTCACCTATGCTTTCTCTTTCGCTGGTGTCGAAATCAGATGGTGCAATGTGGCGGCTGGGATAACAGCACTCGGACTAGGGTCCTTGACTCGAAGAGAACCTGATCGCCTGAGATTGAAGTTCCAGTCCACTCCACTCGGTATTAAGTTTCGTAATGGCCACGGAATGTGTCGCATCAATCTTGTTGAACTCACAAGCAAAATTACACCCATCATGATAAATAACCTGCAATGGTAAGATTCATGGCAAATATGTTGAATTCGAGCTACAAGAATATGACATCACAAATGGTTGCACCAAATACTATTTATAGATATTGATCAAAAGCAAAAAAAAAAAAAAAAAAAAAATGTAGCAGAATCGGATTCAAAATTTTTTTCTGGTTTTTCAAAATAAAATTGCAGTAGAAATGTTAAAATCTATCATATCAATCACAGAAGCTTTTCAATGCATCAAGATGCCTATGGTATGCAACAGATTAGGAAGCCACATGCTAGAATATTCACAAACCAAGCATTGCGGAATTCCCGAATAAGGACACGATATTGTTGTACAATCCAAGTGTAAAAATTAGGTTAGCATCATATACCATCCAAGAAGAAGTGAAAGGCGAGCAACTGGTGCTGAAGGCAACTGTTCACCCAATGCAAGCATACCGGCAAGTACACCAGTCACGATTGATGCCACAGCAGCACAGGTGGAGATCACAATCGCCCGACCATGCTTTAGGCCATGTGTCTGCTCCAAAGGTGTAAACAAGATTATGTTACAATTAGTCGATAGGATAATACAAACATGTAAAGATTATTTAAAGACCCTTTTAAGAAATAAATGTCCCGACAGTGAAACATAATAGGGCCATGTTAAACATAAGACCAGAACATTACTGGACCATGTTGAACACAAATTCCATGAATCACACACATGAATATGACCTTGTTACAAATAGCTAAAGGCAATGATATCGATGTGCTGAGATGTCATCATGAACCATTTAGGCGGCTGATGTACCTGATAGTAAAATCCAGTGCCGCTACAACAAATGCTGATTGAGATACATAGGGGAATCAACATTTTGGAGAAGCCCTGCTCCACAAAGACAAATCCCATCTTCGATATCACTGATGCCATTCTGCAAATAGGTGAAATCATTTAAGTTGAGCATTTGGAGTCACAAATCTCGATGCAGAGACATATGAAAGCTACATAAATTTTGCAATAAATGGATAAAATATCCATTACAAGATAAATTATGACCCATGAAGAGCAAGAATAAGATGTACAATAATAGTTGCATAGGTGAAAAAGGGTACCCAAATAAAATTCCTGATTCCAGGCCATATATGATTTCTTCAACAACTTCATACTCTATCTGCAGGAGGAAAAAAGTTACAAAGCACTCCAGTGAGGTGGGAACAGAAACAAAATATTATATAAGCGAATACTATTGTAGAGTAAACACAACATAAATCTTTGAAATCGAGAGAGAGAGTTTATACCAGCTCTTGTTCTCTCCGTTGACGCTTGTAGATGCGACGCCAGCCATTTAGGAGTACCTGTATAACCATATATCAGGTATCAAAGCATTATCATGTATAGCATATTCATGACTACAATGACGTTCAAGAAACAGAAGATTTTATGAATCCGAGACATCAAGAAGCATAGATATCAAGTTCCGGTGAACTTTAAATTACTAAATTTTAGATTCAGTAAAAGTAAGCCTCAATCAGATCTGGTTTTTGATAAGAAATAGAATCAGTATTGAATGTTAAAAAATAACAGCCATCAATAATAGCCATCATCATGCCACTCTAGTATTGCACCTTGAAGGAGAGAGACACCAGCAACAAATTAATCACAACTGAGGCCATGTGTCTAAACTACAAAGTCCTATTTCGTTCTTTACAGGCCGAGTATTATGACTTGGTTTAGTTCACTTGTTTTATTAGATTAGTAAAGTAGAATTTATTGCTCAGAGATGTCCTTCAGATAACTTCTTGAAGTTCCATGTAAAAGTAACACCTTTTTTCGGCATAATCCATCAAAGCTTTGTATCTCTAAAAGTAATGATATATGCTCCACTGAACTTAGGAATTTATTATTATAAGCTTCAAGTTTGCAAGACAAGAATTTATTAGTCATGAAATACACAGAGAATCTCATAGAGTCTAACAACATAATATAATATTAGTATAAAGAGAATGCTATTAGTTAAGAGTAGAGGAAAAAGGTACCTACAAACACGATCACGACAACGAATGCCAACCACGGTAGCTGTAAAATCGATACTGCCGAAGACTCTTGCTCCTCTCCACCAGCACCAACACCTGAATCAAAACAAAAGAAAACCATTACCTTATATAAAAGGTCGATGGTAGTCTATGGGGCTATCATAAGGCTAAACTGGATGCTGCTGCTTGTTGCAGAAACTATAAGCACAACCCATCAGGAGAGGTTGCATTTTAATTAAAACCCTTACATCGTTGACATGCAACACAAAGATGCCAATGAGGAAGGTTGTAAACAATTACCTCATGGCTTTAAACTAAACTGAGAACTATCACGTCAAAATTCTAAATGTACTCACTTTGTAATACAAGAACCGTGACAAAAACTTGCATTACCTATGGTGCCAATACCAGCTAATGTAATCCCCATCCAGTCAACAATGTTCATCACTTCTTGCAGATAGAAGTGCGAAAAGATCGAAAGAATGGCAAGCCCACAGCCAGAGACTGGTTGAATGACAGATACCTGAATAACAATTTCTTCATTATAACCAATAAAGAGTTCAGAAAATTTACGCTATAAATCATCATATAATAATGCTCAATCAACCAGCAGCCAAACATCGGCCATCATGTAGCTAAGGCAGGAATCTCCTATATCAATAAATTTATAAAGGAACATCATTTCGGTTCATTACATAAAACAAATATTCATTAAACATTAGCTCACCGGAGCCAAAGATAATGCTCTCAACATCAACAAGGCACCGGAAATATCCATCAGAAATCCTATCACCCAAAATTTATTAACAGCATATGTTCTTATCACCTACACACACAAAAAAAACATGTACACTTCGTCAAAAACACCTAAACCCAACCCAATTCTTGGAAAGGTATAAAAAAGGAACCCTGTTTTAAAGCTAATTTCAAGCTGCAATTCCTGAGGCTGAACAGTAACCAAAAGTCAGTACCAATTTTTTTTTTTTTTATGATCAAAATCCCAAAAATTGCACAGGAACCTAAACCTGCAGTTTCATAACCATAAAAAAAAAAAAAGAGCAAAGGAGAAATTTGCCTTGAGCTTGAAGGAGAGAGGAGGGAGGATAACAGTGCCCTTCTTTTGTAGAACTTTGCCTATGTTATTACCCGCTGTTGCTACCAATGTTAAACAAATCGATTCCCACATTTCTTCTTCTTCTTCGCTATCGCTCTGAAATCAATCAATCAAACAAATAAATATACCGAAAAAAAACCTTGTTGAGAATGAAATTTTCTCTTTTCTCTCTCTCTCTCTGTGTTTCTGGTGGGGTTTTTTTAGTTTTTTTTTTTTTTTTTTTTGGATTGGTACCCAAAAACAGGAATTTATGGGCCAGCCAGTGGTTTTGTCGGGGTTGGGGGGCATTGGCTTGCAAAGGATGTCGTTTGCTAATTCCGTGGCATGTTCGCACGTGCGACTTGGCAAAATTGTAATATTAAATTTTTTATGGATTTGATATTTATTTATTTTTAAATCATAAACAGAACAGGTTAAATTAGAAAGCAAAAGGCAGGGATTTAAATTGCGGTCGCGGCCGCGTTTTCAATCGCATTGCGTTTATCGCAGTTACGAATATAACATATGTTATTGTGGTCACTACGGGTATCGCGGTAGTGAATTTTTTTAAAACATGCACAACTTATTATAAATCATAATAATTATAATTATAATTATAAAAAGTCACTTTTAATGGTTTTCAAAATATTTTCTAATACTTATGAACTTTTATTAATATGATATGAGAACATAACTTTTATAATCATTAATTATTCTTATATTTATTTATGAATTTTCTTAAAAAATAGGAAATATTAAACATTTTTATCATATTTAATAAGTTTGAAAGTTTTTATAGATAAAACAATTGAAAATTCATACCTAAGAGATGTCTTCAGTATTTCTTAACAGCTTTGAAGATGGCGAAGATATAAACATTCTATGCTTCAAAAGGACAAAAAGGAATAGATAAATGTATAGATTCTCATTAATTATTCCTATTTCTTACCACTTATTCTCACTCTCATTCTACTTTCATATATAGTTTAACATGCCCTGATTCTTAATTATCTTTTCATAAAATATTCTCCATTCATTTATCTAAAGATATATTTTAAATATTTTAATATCATCAAAATTAAGAACATTAACAAAATTTTTCTTTTAAAAAAACATACCTTACAAATAATGGTAGTGGTACTATTTAGTTTTCACCAATTAGTGGAATGACGAGGAGGACCAGATCCTTCACCTTCACTTTGAGAGCGTTCTTGACTTGATTCTCTTGGTTTTTGTCCAAAAATATATCCAAAAAAGTAACATTTTCACATTGGTTTTCATATAATTGATATGGATGATATATTTGAGAAGGAAGATACATGAGAGGTGGAGATGGGTGATACATTGGTGGTGGAGGATGCATTTGAGGCTGGTATGGCACACCATAAATAGGAAATGGTGGATAATAACCATATGGTTGTGGATAACCATGTGAAGGTTGAAAATATGAAAGTTGTTCTGGTGGATAAAAACCTTAAGTGCTAGTAGATGAATCACTATACCCAAGGTTACTAGAACTCGATCTCCTACCAAATGAAGAGCTTATAGAAGTATTTTGTTGTCTTTTCCTTTTGATGGAGCTCTAGGTTCACTTCTATCTCTCCTAGGTTCAGGAAATATATTTCCATCAAACTCTGATCTATCACGGAAATGTCCACTAGTGGTACCAACCCCATATTCTCCTCTATACCGACTAGAAGACCTAATTTCAACTCTATCACCACTATGTCCATCATCCTCATCAATTGGACTTAAACCACCACCATCGGGTCCATCGCCACTCTGATTTGGCATTGAACTAGAACTTGAATGAGACAAATTTTGTTGTTGACATTAATCAACATCCATTTCATCATCAGAGGTATCCACAAGCAACACACCGGCATTTTCACCATCTAACAATGGATTCTCTTTCTCATGAAGCCATTCCAATAGTGGATCAACATCTTCAAAGATATTATCAAGGCTGATAGGATTAAAACTAGCGTTTATATCATCAATGCTCATTTTTTTATGCCTTATCTGAAGCCTTATATTATAATAGGTAAACACTAGTTTCTCAAGTTTTTATACTTTATCCTATTTCTTGCCTTGGTGTGAATATAACTAAATGTGTTCCAATTTCATTCGCAATTTGATGGAGAAGTTGTTTGACTAAGCACTTTAATTGCTAATTTTTGTAATTCGGGAACACATGTGCCGAAAATTATCCACCACTCAGCTCCATAATATTATTTAAATTTTAAAATAACTTTAAAATGTACAATATAATTAAATAATATAAATTAAAGTAAATAATTTAATTAACTGTTTACCCGGATTCATTTGCTTCCAAGCTCTTTGTGCTTGTGGAGTTCCAAATGTCTCATGTTTATCTCTAAATAGTAACAACTGTATAAATAAAAGATAGAGTAAAAATAAAAAAAAAATAATTCTATTTCAAATTATGTAACTCAGTTACATTTAATAGTACTTGAATCTAACCTGATTCTGACTTAAGTATCAAGAGAAGATTCTAATCTTTCAATTACTGATCGTGTACCTTCTAATATTTCTATTAGTATATTCTCAGAATGCTCCACCCCAAATTGAAATTGAGGATTGAGAAAATAACCTAAGTATAATTTATAAGAATATCATCAAATAATAATCTAAAGCTTAAAATAATAAAATATAAAAATAGTTTTTAATTATATGAAACATTTTCTCTTACCAGTTGAATGCAAGTCGGAATGCATAAAATTCCATCTATTGTCAATAATCTTTTCGTACTCGGTGAAATATCGACAATCTTGTTGAATTGCTCGTTTAGCTCTATCAACAGCCTCATAAATAAAGCCCATTGTTGGTTTTTCATTGCTATCCACAAGTCTCAATACTTTTACTAGGGGCTTGTAAACTTTTATAAGGTCATTGGCTTTTTTCCAAAAATCTTTTCCTAAAACAATTTTTTTTGGCTTCATAAGCAGGCCCTGACTTTTGCTGTCCCCATTTTGATCCTTTAAATTCCTATATATTGGTAAGAAAATTTTTAAAATAATTTAATTTAAATTATTTAGAACTAATAAAATCATTAAAGATTGCTATATTTAACTAATTATATTAACTAATTATAAAATACTGACCTTGGAATTGAACATTTCTCTTAGACATTGCTTTTGTCTTGTTATCTCTTCAAGTTGAATGAAATGAGTTGCAAATCGAGTAAGAGCGGGTCGAAGTATTTGCTTCCCTTGTGTATACTTCTTCATCAAATCAACAGTCCAAATGTGATTGTATAAAAATCAAGTCACTTTCTTTGCCTCATCTAACACTTTTGCTACACTGGCTTTTTCTCAATATCTTCAAGGCATAAATCTAAATAGTGAGTTGCACATAAGGTCCAATATAGATGTTTTCTTTTCAACATTAATTTTTTTCCAGCAGCCTTCATTGCTGCCTCATTATCAGTCACTATTTGGACAATGTAATTTTGTAACACCCTTTAACCCTAAATCGTCGCCGGAACAGGGTTACGAGGCATTACCGGACATATAACACAACTTACGAATAATTCACAAATAAAAACACATTCATAGTATAATTTAATAATTAAGTCTCTATAATGAACTCTAGAATTTAAAACATGTATTAAAAATGTAACGGGACTCGTTTAAGTATTCCAGAATTTATATATTTTTTTATATAAATTTCGACAGCATTTCTGCTTATTTTCACATAAAACCCCCTGCAATTAAAACTGTATTCATTTCAAATATAACCAATTCAACCAATTCCAAAATCCAACAATTCAACCAATGCAATTTCATATTTAATCATATTTAAATTATACCTATAACATCAAAATATATATATTTTTTACCGATTATACCAAGTATATCATATAAATTTCCATACCATTTCATTAGTTTAAACACCAAAATACCAAATATCATTCTTTACAACAAAAGTCATGTAGTAATTTAAAGTGACCAAAATAACACCTATGTACATGCCACTTTTATCAAAAGAAGAATACATCACTGAGTTTTGTTCTGGAGTCGGGATCGCCTTGGATGCTGAACCAGGACTTTGAACACCTATTAACCTGCGCATGGAAACAACTGTACGCTGAGTATACATATACTCAGTGGTATTACCATAATTCAAATTATAATTTTAAATTTTACTAAACCAATTCAAACATAAGTTTGTCATTTTCAATATATTCATACAATTCAATTTTAGCTATTTAACAATTGAAATAATACACATTCATGTTGAGCCATTATCCATCTCATGAACCAATAGTTCATGCTTTCCATTCTCATATTCATATTCAAACCACATTTTTCAATTCATGTTCTATTTTCACATTGCTTTCAATGGCTCAACCATTTCATTTTATTCAATTTAACCTTTCCTTTAGTTACCCCTATTAACAGACTCGGACTTTAGCGGATACACAGATTTCAACCCAAACACACAAATACGGCACATTGTGCCTAAAGCGGTACATAGTACCTGATCAGCATGCGACACATAAGTGCTTGAAACGACACACGAGGTGCCTAATACGACACACGAGGTGCCTGAAATACGACACATAAAGTGCCTGATATACGACACATAAAGTGCCTGATCGGCAAAGTCGATAAATTCGGTACTCTTCCAAATCCTATGGCATGCCAATTATATCCGACTTAGCCCGACTAGTTAATAGGGTATTTCAATTCTCAATTTCATTTTCATTTTCATAACAAATTCAATTTGAATATCAATTACACTTTTCCCATCACTAACCACAATATAATTCAATACTAACACATATTTATCAATCAATTCAATTTGTTAAATTCAATTCAATAAAGTCACTTATCTTATTATTTACTTACCACACATATAATTTAAATTTAACATTAAATAATAAATAATTTGAATTATAGTAATACAAACCCGAATTTGCTTGATTATTCCTCGGTAACCTTCTCCTTTCCTTTGAGGGTCGATGCCTCGAGTTCCTTTTTAGCTACGAAAATAATAATAATTTACATTATTAATTGCAACATTAAATTACAATAAATAATTGAATTTTATTCAATTCCTACTTTTCCTCTTCATTCCTCATTCTTTATACACAATTCTATTATTTACTTATAAATTCTTTCTAGGCTGTCTATCTGAGTTATTGTCACTAAATTATCTATATCTTGAGTTACAGAATTCCAAATTAAGATTCGTAAATTTTCTATGAAAGTAGACTCACATATATTCTTGCTATGAAATTTTTAGAATTTTTTATTTATCCAATAAGTATAGTTTATTCTTTAAAATCACCCCTATTCTGTTGTCTGACAGTTCCGACCACTCTTTGCTAAAATTTAATTATCTTTTTGTACAGAATTCAAATGATGTTCTAGTTTGTTTCTTATAAAAATAGACTCATTAAGGAATCTAATCATATAAATTATGTCCCACAATTGTTTTTGTACAATTTTTAATGATTTTTCCAAGTCATAACAGGGGATCTCAAAATCACTCTGAACCAGTCTCACAAAAATCTAAATATCTCAAAATACAAAATTCCTTTACTTTCTCTGTTTCTTTCATATGAAAATAGAATTAATAAGCTTTATACTCAACTTCTAATTCCATTTCTACCATTTTTGGTGATTTTTCAAATTTACTCTACTGCTGCTGTCCCAAAATTGTTTTCTTATAGCTTATTTTGCAATTAAATCCTAACTAAGTTTGCTTATTTTCTTAACTTAATTCATACTTTGTTTCTACTTAAATTCCTTCCATATTCAACTTGACTATCTAATATTCATAGTAAAACTCTAATTTATAATTTCTTCCAAATTAATCCCTATAACACAAAACTTATAGCTTACTTTACAATTTAATCCTTTTACTAATTCTAACTTAAATTTCATTCAATTTAATCTTTAATTCATCTTTTTCTTCAACATCAACTATACTTGAAAACCTATAAACTCTCAAAATATCAACTTAGTTTCATCAAAATCTTGCTTTAAAGCTTCTAAAACATCAAAATTAAGAGAATAGGACTTGATTGACTTACCTAATTAAAATCCAAGCTTTAAAACCTCAATTTTTCCTTTTCTTTTTCTTTCTTTCTTTCCTTTCCCCTGTTTCGAAAACTTCTCTGTTCTTCTTTTGTTTCTTTTATTATTTCATTTACTTTATTTTATATTTAAGTTAATTAATAATTATAGAATATCTATTTTAATAACAAATATAATTAATACATTTGTACCATATCATAACCTTACATTTGTCTTAATCTAACTAATTTATCAAATAAAAATCTTTTAATACAATAATTTAATTAATAAATATCTTTTACTTAAAATTTAAGAAAATATACAATTATATTACAAATGTACAAATACATATATTACACATGTATTTTATCACATCCATACAATTGACATATTTTGATTTATTTAATAATATTATATCATTATAATTTAATTATCATAAATTCATATAATATAAATTATATTAAAATATCATTAATTATATAATTAAAACAAATAAAATCTTAGATTTTATTCCTTTATGCCGCCTCAACTATGCTAAATGGCTTAATTGCCATTTTAGCCCCTTTTTACTTTCTTTTAATCTATAATTAGACTTTACTCTTTATTCAATTTGATCCTTTTTCCTAATTACTTTAAATTAAGCTAAATTCACTAAATAAAAATCTAATTAAACACACTATTAGACTCATAATTATTCCTAATAATTATTTACTAACTCAATTTACTAAGACGGAAGCCCGATAACACACTTTTCCGGTGCCCACGGATTTTGGGTCGTTACAAATTTCTCCAATTTCTTCTACAACTGAATCTAACAAACTGTAATAGAATTCAGCATCTCTACTACGAACACTTGAGACATCTACCGATTTCAAAAAAATGGTTCCTTTACTGCAATAACCAAGGAAATTAATGATGTGCATTTGATTCAAACTGTTGGTCCAACCATCACATATTAGAGTTGCACCCAATTCTTTCTAATGAGTCTTTAGTCCATTTACCCAATCACGAACTCGTTGATACTCTGACTCCAAATACACATCTGAAACCTCATAAGGTGTTGGGAGCTTTACACATTGTCCAACTTCTGTTGACACTTGAATTAAGTTATACAACCACGGAGAGCTTGCTAATTGAAAAAGAAGTCTTTCATATATTAAAAATTTAGATACCGCTTCACCTATCTTCCTTCGAGAAGTTTTTAAAAAAGAGTCACCGAACTTTGGTTGCTTTAAACTTTTGCTTCTAGCCAGTTCAAGTATAGCACCCCTTAAGGTAAACTCAGACTCACTTGGGATGGATTTACTTGTTCTTTCTCTATGATATTCTCTAGTTGATCCATGAGAAGATCGCCCTTCTTCATAAATGTTATTCCAACCACCAGTACTTCGTCTAAATTCTTCCTTTCTATGCCATTCGTGTTGTGATTGGATACTTTCTCCAGTTGCTTGCCTTATAACAGAACCTCATCAATGAATTCCTCGTGTTCATCCTCTTCTCGTCTTAATTCAAATAAGAATTCATCTGTTATCCTCTTTTTTTCTATTTTCTTTGTGTTGCTTTCTTTCAGTATATTCATCATACTTTCTCTAATGACACCTGTTAATAAAATAAAAATAATTTTTCATACGGCGAGATGTTGTTGAGAGGGTGAGAGGGCAACCTGTTGAGTAAGTAAACTGCACTAGCAAAGGCATCACTCTAGTAAGTCAATGGCATAGAGGCATGTGCCAGCATGGAGAGACCTGCTTCGACTATCAGGTCTATGTTTTCACTCAACTAGACCATTTTGAGCTGAGGTATAAGGACACGTGAGGAAATGCACAATCCCTTGTTGAGACAGGTACATTTTCAAAGCTTGAAATTCTCCTCCCCCATCTGTTTGAAGAGTTTTAAGCTTGCAACCAATAACCTTTCAGCTCGTCTTTGAAACTGTGGAAACACAATAAGAACTTTAGATTTCTTTTTCAGAAGGTAAACCCAAGTGTATCGTGTATAAGCGTCTGTAAAGGCAACATAGTATCGAAAGTTATTAGAAGTAACTGGAGCTGGTCCCCAGACATTAGCAACCACTAATTGAAGTGGTGCAGTATATTCGGTTACTATTTTCTAAAATGGTTGCTTATGTTCTTTGCCCAAATGACAAGCAATACACGGAAAGGAACCTTTATTCACACCAAGAGGTATGTTACACTTGAGTAGTGCCTTTGTAAGTATAGCTTTACAAGGGTAGCCTAGCCTATAATGCCACATCGAAAGGAACAACTGAGCTGGTAGTAAAACATTGAGTTGAAGCAGACGAGCCTGACTTGATAGAATCAGGTAAGTGAAGTTTGCATAATCCATGCTGCACTGACCCTTTAAGAAGCACCTCCCCTGTGTGCATGTCACGAACCTAACATTGTGTGGAAAGAAACTTAAAAATCACTTGGTTATCTTTAGTAAACTTTGAGATAGACAAGAGGTTCTTGGTTATACCAGGCACAAACAGTAAGCAAATAAGACTGACTAGAGGATAGAACAGGAAGAGCATTGCCATTACCAACATACACCTTACCTGGACCTTTGTATAGTGTGCTTTCTGCTAGGGAAGTAGGTGAGTGTGTGAGATGATGTGTTGCCCTAGAGTCAGGATACCACGCATTATCTCCAACTGTCTCAAGTGTGGCAATGTAAGCCTAGGGATGTGGGGCTGCTAGAGTAGATGTACTGGTTGGTGGGAAACTGCTGGCGGCAAACGAATTAGACCAGGGGGATGTTGGCATTGCGGATGGAAGAAACCAGTTTGGTTGAGCATTGTGAACGGTAGTTGGTATAGGTGGCATCCAAGGCATCATGGGAGAGCCAATACCAAACATACAAATATTGGTTTGTGAAGTCTAAGGTGGCCTATATCCTGTACTTTTGTACGAGGCATCGAACCTATAATAACAACGATCAACAAGGTGGTATTGTTTCCCACATAGCTGACACTGAAATCGTGAGCCATATGTTTGACCACGCACTCGCCCTCGAGTGCTAGTAGTGGGATGATAAATAGGTGTAGATTCGCTGTTGTCAACCTACCTTGCTGGCTGATGTGAGACCACATTAGCAGAAGCAAAAACCTCGAGAACCAGAGAAAGTTACCGTGTCTCAGCATCCAAGAGCATGGTAGTGACACCCTGAACTGTGTAGGGTGTTTGACTGGCGGTGATGATCGTAATAGCTGACTCATAATCTGAAGGCAGACTATTGAGAATTGCAGTGACATGCTCATGGTCGCTAATGATCTCTCCACAACTAGCAAGACTAGCACAGTACCCCTTAATCTTTATTAAAAAATCTTTCATAGACAAATCACCTTTGCACTGAGAGTGTAAAGCTTGCCTGTAAAACATCAGTCTAGACGTGGTTTTGCTACCATACAGATTAACAATGGAATTCCAAATCTGTGCACTAGTGTCCATACCAATAAGATGAGGAAGAACTGCCTAACTTACTGACGATAAGAGCCAAGACACAAGAGCACTATCTTGACGCTCAAACCGACTAAACTCAAGATTTTCTTGAGGCACACCATCAGCATCTGGAAGGAACTGAGGAGGAGGGATAGTTCGAGAATCCAAGAAACTTTAAAGCTTAAACGTTTTAATCACTAAAATAATTTGTTGACGCCACAACATATAATTAATGTCATTAAGAAGAACACTAATTTTTTTGGTGGAGAAGAATCGACTATCAACAACACCATCAGCAATACTGGAAGCCATCGCAGGCGCGGCGGACTGAATAATGGATGGACTGGAGGGACGAGACATGAAGAACTTAGAAGACTAACCTCCAAGTAGCAATGGCCATCTGATACCATGTTAAACAATGACTAAAAGAATAAAACTACTGTATTGAATCAAGAAGATTACAGCAGAATACAAAACTTGATTCTTTTGAATGTACATGCATGCAGGCTATATAGCAACGTAGTCTAACTACTTTAACTAACTAACTACTGACTTTGCTAACTACTAACGACTAAGGGCTAACTAACTTTATCAGTTACTCTAACATCCAAAACCTTTCCCTTTCTCTACAAGTTCTATCATTTTTTCTTTGTTTTCTTCAAAGTATTTTCGTCCTGATCGTGTGATGACATTATGAGTTCTTGTGTGATATGTATTTCTGGGTTTTCCATAATGAAAATTTTTAAACAATTTTAGTTGAGGAGTCTTTTTAATTACTTTTATTTTTTTTTCAAAAATCGAAAGCTCACTTTTACCAGAGTTGTTCTCTTTTAAACAAAGCCAAAGAGCTAGCTGCAAAAAAAAGATATAAAGGGCCAAAGGCTCTTGAGGAGCTTTCGACTATCAAGGTTTGTTCAAAGTCAGAGTACGATTATGAGAAAAGAATTCTGCCATCCCTGGACCAGCGGCAATTAAGTCAGGAATTTGGGATGGTCGGATCAGAAATCCTGATGAGAAACCACTGGTTGTACAAGAGAGACACCAGTACCTTCTGAAACTATAACGAGTAAAAAACCTAGCATCCGACAACCAAAGGAAGAAGCCAAACACCCAAACCCTCTCCCGAACTTACAACAATATTTGCATTTTACAGCAAAAAGAAGCAATAATCAAGACAAAAAATTTCAGTTACTTACTTAAAAATTATGAATCTTCGAATGTGCAAGTGATCAGGGTTTGCTTCTTGGGTTCAATGGTAACTCTGCTGTGTTGTGATTTTGTTTGGTTTGGTTTGGAGTTTAGACTCTAAATTGAAATATGAGAATTTCATATTTTTCTATTGCTTTTGATTGCTTTTTTCTGTTGTATTTGGATTTCTTTTAATTTTTTTGATTTTACAGGTAAGGAATATATTCCCTTTTGTCTCATTGAATTTCTGTTGATTTTTTTAGAGGAGTTGGATTTTTTTTGAAACACCCCAAACCCGGCCCACGAGCCTGACCGGATCTGGTATGTTCCTTAAGTAAACCAATTTTCAAATTCTTTGCTACTTAGAGAAAATTTGTAAATTTTAGAAGATATTGTTTTGGATTGGGCTTAGGTTGGGAAACCCATTTAATTAATTTAAAAAAACCCAATTTTATTAAGGTGACAAAAATAATTTTCTTTAGGTTTATAAAATATTTTCACTTAAAATTTAATCCAACAATCATTTGTAACAAAATAATTAAAAAAATAAAGCAGAAATAAAGAAATCCAACTTGGGCCTTATGGCCTTATTAAATCAAATAAAACCCAATATTAAAATTAAATGTTCTAAAACGAAATAAGGTCCAAAATAATAAAATCTTCAAATTGATGCATGGCCACCTCAAGGTCTACCGTCCCGGTCCGTCACTGTTCATCACCTGAAAATAGTTCCCACAACGGGGTGAGTCAACAGACTCAATGTGTACATCATACTAACATCCAACAAATCAGGCATACATGTTCATGTCAAATTCATATTCATATCAAAATAAATGATGCAACCCAACCCAAGCCTAATGGTCCATCCGCTACACACCACCCGTACCTGCCAGTCACACCGTGGGGACTACTAAGTCAACCCTCCATCCGCTACACACCATCGAAGGCAGTCGCTGCAGTCGACGTGCTCATCGCCCATATACGTTGTGTCATTAGACACTATAGTCAAATTTATACGTTGTGTCATTAGACACTATAGTCAAATATTGTAACCGAAGTTACCAAAATTCCGCAATATGACCGTAGTCAACATATTTCGTTGGTGAGACCGTAGTCATCACCTTCAATTCTCTCTTCACATATATCTCGAATGCCCCAAATTATTTTTATAACATATTCAGCATACTTAAATTTCATTCATGTTACTGTTCACATGTTCAAGTATATCACATTCATAATCCTAGAGAAGTAGGAAACGTACCTGGGTATTTTTTTGCCACATTTGTGGCACTTAGCCACATTCTCATTCTTATGCATATTCATATATTAAAATAACCATTGCCATAATATATTGAAAATTAGTGTGAGTACACACCTAATTCGCTTAATAGGTTCCTTGAAATCCCGAAGAGTGATCTACTGCCTTAGATCTCAAATTCCTACATTTGATTAATCACTTACTAATTTAATAAAAATCCATTCGGCCATAAATCCAAATCCTAGTAGGATTAGTATTCTTAAAACTTACCTTGAAATTCTCAAATCTCGAAATCCTTGTATCCCTCTGTCGAAATCCCTATAACTACATGTTAGATCAATTTCTAACATTTATTCGCAACAAATAACCCTTAGCCGAATGTTAAATATGACTTACCTTAGATTCTTAAATCCCGAAATTCACCGAATAACTAGGGAACACGCGGCTTATGGTGTACCTTCGGGAAAAGAACTTCTCCTTCCTTGTAGTCGACACTTAGTAAATCCCGAAAGATCTCTTCGGCAACAGATATTAAGGGTATTAGAATCTTAATTTCGACAGCCTTAAAAGAAATAGAATGAGAATCTAACCTAATCTTACCCTTACTGAAGAATTTGATGGAATTCTTGCTTGAACCCTTAGCAGTATTCGGCTATGGCTTTGATGTGGATAACAATTTCGGCTCTTGAGGCTTAGGGAGAAATCGACTAGGGCTATTGGTATCTTCGGCTTTTGATTGTATTTGTAATAGAAGAAGAAAAGAAAAGAGAAAAAGAGAATAATGGCAGAGAAAATTCGGCAGAGAGAAGAGGAGAAACTTTAGAGAATTTCGGCAGAGGTTTTCTTGAAAAGAAAAGAATGAATGAAGAATAGCCTTACTCTTCCTTTTATAGCCAAAATTACTAGCTAGAGTCCTTTACTTGGCCACCACTCTTCTATTTTGATAGCTTTATCCCTTGATTTATCACTTTAATAAAACTTAATCCAATAATTATCTCTTATCTCTTAATAAAAATAATACTAATAATAATCCTCTTTTATCTCTTCCTTATCTATCAAAATAAAAGAATTAATATCCACATTTATCTCCTAAAAATAATCTAAAATAAATCCATTATTATCTCTTCAAAATAATCCAAATAAAAATCCTTTATTATCTCTTCGAAATAATCCAAATAAAAATCCTTTATTATCTCTTCGAAATAATCCAAACAAAAATCCTTTATTATCTCTTCGAAATAATCCAAATAAAAAGCTTTTATTTATCACCTTATTAATCACATATTTATGAAAATAAAACACCTCCTTTTCTAGAAGCATGTGCCGTCCACCTCAGCCTTCTGGAAGCTAAAATAAAACCTTATTTATTTGCTACCCAAGTGACTCGAACCCAGGCCCATTCCTCTTGCACATAGCGCCATTTCCATAGGCCCTAAGTGACATCTTTAGGCCACTTTTCCAAGCCTGTTTGTGTGCCAAATTTTACCAACTTTTTCTTTTAAGGCCTCCTTGCCCTAATTTCCTATTTTAAACTTTAAAATTCGACATTTCTAGGTCATTTCTAAGTTTCCTAAAATTTTCGATCGGCTCTATAAACTTGCCATTTTCTTACATTTCCAAGTTTCTAAAAATGTTCACTTTCTATTTTTGAATCATTTCCTTACATTTCCAGGTTTCCAAAAATGTTCACTTTCCTCTTTTAAACTTAACATTTCCATACATTTTCAGGACATTTCCCTACATTTCCAAGACAAGACATTTCTTTACATTTCCTTACATTTCCTTGCATTTCCTTACATTTCCTTACATTTCCTTACATTTCCATACATTTCCATACATTTCTTTACATTTCCTTACATTTCCATACATTTCCTTATTTCTAGAATTCACATAACACATTCATACGTAATTCATAAAACATGCCATTTTACCACATGGTTCCTTGTGTCATGCTTCACACGGAGTTTCTTTTCAAGCCTCATTTACCTAGCTCCCCTTTTTACTTAGAAACCAATAATTTTTCTAAGCTTTCTCTTCCATCCTAGAATTTTAAAAACCCTTAATACACTTCCAAACACTGCCAAAACCTACTAACTCATGAATTATGCACAAACGCATAACCCCTAATCTAGGATGTTACAGTTCTACCCTCCTTAAAAATAATTTCGTCCTCGAAATTACTTATTAACAGTCGTACAATCCTTCTCAACGTACTATGCTTACGCTGCGCACTCTGATCTTAATAGAACCATCATACTTTCTAGGCACAATCTCTAAGTTCACATCCCTTAGAACTCATTTTCTAACGTCGCGATTTAATCTGATTTAAAAGTTTTATACATTAGTACTTGTTTCACTTATTACCCGCGAAAAAGTTTTATGAAAAGAGTTTTAGGAGTGGTTCTTTCGTATTCATACATGCACATAGTCTTTACATTCATTCATCCATCAAACAATTATGAACTTTCGTTCATTCAGAGAAACGTTGTAGTTTTCATTGTTGTTGTTTTTCCACTACCCAGGGGTATTTTCGTAATTTGTCTTACAGGGGCATTTTCGTAATTTTTCAAAAATAAAAGTTCTCTGATGATTTTGTCAAAAAGTATTTTGGAACTTTTAAATTCCCGGGGTATTTTGAAAAATTTGGAAATTCGGGGGTATTTCGGTAATTTTGAAGCTCGAGGGTATTTTGGTAATAAACCAGGGTAAATTTGTAAAGTTTGATAATTCCGGGGTATTTCCAAATGTTGCAAAACTTTGAGGGTTCTTTTTGAGAATTTGTTTTCCAAGTTGATGGTGTTGCAAAAATTTTAAAAATCAGGGTCATTTTGGTAATTTTGTAGGTTAGGGGCAATTTTGTAATTTTACCAAAATCAAGGTATTTTGATATTTGCAAAATAAGATTCTTGGGTGCTTTTGTAAAGTGAGGAAAATTTTATTGAAATCGGGGTGGTACAAAAATTTTAGAAACCAAGGGCATTTTTGTAATTTCGCCACTAGGGGCATTTTGGTAATTTTTGTAAATCAGGAATTTTTCGGAAAATTTTGTAAAAGTAGTTCTCACAAATTATAAGGGTAATTTTAAGAGTTTTAAAACTAGGGTTTTCATAAAAACATGGCTAGTCCCTTTCGGGTTTTAGTTATTGGGTTTAGCCTATGAATAAGTCCTCATGGTTAGGGTGAACCGTAGCTACGCACCAGGTAGGATTCCTGCGAAGAGGAGGTGAGTCACTAGGACTGCTTAAGTACCAGGCTCTTCTGGATCCAATCCTAGACATGCGCACAATGGTTACCACACCCTAACTTAGTGACTTAGCCATAGGTTTGTTAAGTGTATTAAGTCTTATGTATTTGTGTTTGAGTAGACTAGTCCTACGGTTCAATAGATTCTAGTTCACTAATCTACGTTCCATTCCATTTCTACCCTTCTACAATTCACAATATAAATCACACAAAGGATAGGGGTACTTACCTGATGGACTGCGGGTCGGAGACTTAGGTGCCATGCCAGAAAACCTGCTTATTTCATAAAATACTTTCATAAAACCCATTTAGGCTCGCTTTGAAAATGTTTTGGGCCTTAGCCCACAGGCCGAGAGTTTTAAAACTGGGCTCTGATACCAAACTGAAACACCCCAAACCCGGCCCACGAGCCTGACCGGATCTGGTATGTTCCTTAAGTAAACCGGTTTTCAAATTCTTTGCTACTTAGAGAAAATTTGTAAATTTTAGAAGATATTGTTTTGGATTGGGCTTAGGTTGGGAAACCCATTTAATTAATTTTAAAAAACCCAATTTTATTAAGGTGACAAAAATAATTTTCTTTAGGTTTATAAAATATTTTCACTTAAAATTTAATCCAACAATCATTTGTAACAAAATAATTAAAAAAATAAAGCAGAAATAAAGAAATCCAACTTGGGCCTTATGGCCTTATTACATCAAATAAAACCCAATATTAAAATTAAATGTTCTAAAACGAAATAAGGTCCAAAATAATAAAATCTTCAAATTGATGCATGGCCACCTCAAGGTCTACCGTCCCGGTCCGTCACTGTTCATCACCTGAAAATAGTTCCCACAACGGGGTGAGTCAACAGACTCAATGTGTACATCATACTAACATCCAACAAATCAGGCATACATGTTCATGTCAAATTCATATTCATATCAAAATAAATGATGCAACCCAACCCAAGCCTAATGGTCCATCCGCTACACACCACCCGTACCTGCCAGTCACACCGTGGGGACTACTAAGTCAACCCTCCATCCGCTACACACCATCGAAGGCAGTCGCTGCAGTCGACGTGCTCATCGCCCATATACGTTGTGTCATTAGACACTATAGTCAAATTTATACGTTGTGTCATTAGACACTATAGTCAAATATTGTAACCGAAGTTACCAAAATTCCGCAATGTGACCGTAGTCAACATATTTCGTTGGTGAGACCGTAGTCATCACCTTCAATTCTCCCTTCACATATATCTCGAATGCCCCAAATTATTTTTATAACATATTCAGCATACTTAAATTTCATTCATGTTACTGTTCACATGTTCAAGTATATCACATTCATAATCCTAGAGAAGTAGGAAACGTACCTGGGTATTTTTTTGCCACATTTGTGGCACTTAGCCACATTCTCATTCTTATGCATATTCATATATTAAAATAACCATTGCTATAATATATTGAAAATTAGTGTGAGTACACACCTAATTCGCTTAATAGGTTCCTTGAAATCCCGAAGAGTGATCTACTGCCTTAGATCTCAAATTCCTACATTTGATTAATCACTTACTAATTTAATAAAAATCCATTCGGCCATAAATCCAAATCCTAGTAGGATTAGTATTCTTAAAACTTACCTTGAAATTCTCAAATCCCGAAATCCTTGTATCCCTCTGTCGAAATCCCTATAACTACATGTTAGATCAATTTCTAACATTTATTCGCAACAAATAACCCTTAGCCGAATGTTAAATATGACTTACCTTAGATTCTTAAATCCCGAAATTCACCGAATAACTAGGGAACACGCGGCTTATGGTGTACCTTCGGGAAAAGAACTTCTCCTTCCTTGTAGTCGACACTTAGTAAATCCCGAAAGATCTCTTCGGCAACAGATATTAAGGGTATTAGAATCTTAATTTCGACAACCTTAAAAGAAATAGAATGAGAATCTAACCTAATCTTACCCTTACTGAAGAATTTGATGGAATTCTTGCTTGAACCCTTAGCAGTATTCGGCTATGGCTTTGATGTGGATAACAATTTCGGCTCTTGAGGCTTAGGGAGAAATCGACTAGGGCTATTGGTATCTTCGGCTTTTGATTGTGTTTGTAATAGAAGAAGAAAAGAAAAGAGAAAAAGAGAATAATGGCAGAGAAAATTCGGCAGAGAGAAGAGGAGAAACTTTAGAGAATTTCGGCAGAGGTTTTCTTGAAAAGAAAAGAATGAATGAAGAATAGCCTTACTCTTCCTTTTATAGCCAAAATTACTAGCTAGAGTCCTTTACTTGGCCACGACTCTTCTATTTTGATAGCTTTATCCTTGATTTATCACTTTAATAAAACTTAATCTAATAATTATCTCTTATCTCTTAATAAAAATAATACTAATAATAATCCTATTTTATCTCTTCCTTATCTATCAAAATAAAAGAATTAATATCCACATTTATCTCCTAAAAATAATCTAAAATAAATCCATTATTATCTCTTCGAAATAATCCAAATAAAAATCCTTTATTATCTCTTCGAAATAATCCAAATAAAAATCCTTTATTATCTCTTCGAAATAATCCAAATAAAAAGCTTCTATTTATCACCTTATTAATCACATATTTATGAAAATAAAACACCTCCTTTTCTAGAAGCATGTGCCGTCCACCTCAGCCTTCTGGAAGCTAAAATAAAACCTTATTTATTTGCTACCCAAGTGACTCGAACCCAGGCCCATTCCTCTTGCACATGGCGCCATTTCCATAGGCCCTAAGTGACATCTTTAGGCCACTTTTCCAAGCCTGTTTGTGTGCCAAATTTTACCAACTTTTTCTTTTAAGGCCTCCTTGCCCTAATTTCCTATTTTAAACTTTAAAATTCGACATTTCTAGGTCATTTCTAAGTTTCCTAAAATTTTCGATCGGCTCTATAAACTTGCCATTTTCTTACATTTCCAAGTTTCCAAAAATGTTCACTTTCTATTTTTGAATCATTTCCTTACATTTCCAGGTTTCCAAAAATGTTCACTTTCCTCTTTTAAACTTAACATTTCCATACATTTTCAGGACATTTCCCTACATTTTCAAGACAAGACATTTCTTTACATTTCCTTACATTTCCTTGCATTTCCTTACATTTCCTTACATTTCCATACATTTCCATACATTTCCTTACATTTCCTTACATTTCCATACATTTCCTTATTTCTAGAATTCACATAACACATTCATACATAATTCATAAAACATGCCATTTTACCACATGGTTCCTTGTGTCATGCTTCACACGGAGTTTCTTTTCAAGCCTCATTTACCTAGCTCCCCTTTTTACTTAGAAACCAATAATTTTTCTAAGCTTTCTCTTCCATCCTAGAATTTTAAAAACCCTTAATACACTTCCAAACATTGCCAAAACCTACTAACTCATGAATTATGCACAAACGCATAACCCCTAATCTAGGATGTTACATTTTTAATTTTAGTGTAACGAAAAATAACAGGAATAGCGGCCCATTATTACCGTAATTGGCCTTTACCCGTTAAATTGCAGTCACGATCCACCGCTATTAGTGTGACTCTACTTCACACCGCTATTTTCGACAGTAACAGTTTCAGACGGTGCCGTTATCACTATATAGCAGCCGCTATACCGGTATCGAACCGCTATTTAAATCCCTGGCAAAAGGGTTACAGTACATCACTTTCCTCGCGACTTCGACTCGCATAATTGGGATTAAACAGTCTGGCGGCTGTTGACATACAAAAAAATAAGAAGAAACAGAAGATAAGTCCGATTAAGAAGGATCTGAAAAGTTGCTTCCAAGCCTAGCAAGCGCATCTGCACACCGGTTATCCTCTCTGAACATGTGCTTGAGTTGATAATGAAGAAACTGACCAAGCAATGTCCTGCATTCAGTGATCAGTGCAAACAACAAATGGTTAAAGATGTTCTGATTACAAATAAGGTTAATAACACTCGTAGCATCCCTAGCAAGTTTTAGGTCATCGAGGAGAGAGTCTAAACTTCAACTTGAACACTAGTAGCATCATATGGGATATGTCTATTGTAATCACCAATTTTTGGCCCGGGTTCATTAACCCAGGCCCAAAACCAAGCCAAGGCCCGACAAAAACAAGAATAGTCCAG
The DNA here is from genome assembly GCA_005393395.2 of Gossypium australe. Classification (NCBI taxonomy): domain Eukaryota; kingdom Viridiplantae; phylum Streptophyta; class Magnoliopsida; order Malvales; family Malvaceae; genus Gossypium; species Gossypium australe. Next base: position 153,786,402 of record CM016626.1, read on the forward strand.
AATAGTCCATTTACAAAATAAATGACCCAGTACTAAATGTAATTACAAAGCCCAAAACAGAATAGGCCCAAAGGGCCCATATCTTGAAGGTTTCCAGGAAACCCTAAGGTCCCCTAACCCTAGCGCCGTGCGCGTGGGGGCACGCGCGCCACCCTTGCGCCGAAGCCCCTCTCTCATGCCCATCACCCCTGGTGCAGATTCCACTACCAAGTGCGCCGCACCCACTCCCCACGGTCTCCGCGACCTGTAAGAAAGGACAAAGAACAACAAAGCATATTGTATTTTTATTTACTTTTCATTTGGCTATAAAGCCGTGAAAAACACGATGTAAAGGAGGGAGCATTTTTTGGCAATCAAAAAAAATACAGAAAAGAAACAGTCTCAAAATACAGAGAGAATAGTGACAGATCTAAACAAAATTTTTCGATCAAAAATCACAAGGAGAACGACGGATCCGTAATATTCGAAGGTGGTTTCGCGTTTTATTTATTGATAATCATTTCTTTCCTTTTTTATTTATTTTGATTTCTTTTATATATATATACATATATACATACGTACAAAAAAAAAAGGAGAAAAAGAAGAGAAATTACCCTATTCGGCCACCGCGAGCGGTGGCCGACGTGGCGGCACGGCGGCGGAAGGGAACGGCCAGAAATCGCCCTTGGCGCATCTGAGGAGAGAGTTGAGAGAGAGAGAAATTTTTTTTTTAAAGTGGTAGCCGAAATGAAAAAAAAAGAGGAAAAGGGGCTTATATAGGCGCTCCAAAACGACGTCGTTTTGGACGGCGCTCATAAACCCCAAAACGGCGCCGTTTGGCGCGACCCGTGACCCGACCCGAATCTGCCCCTAGGGTCCGCGTGTTTTTGACCGGAAGGGCTAATTGCATGTTTAGCCCTTCCGCATTTTTATAATTTTTAATCAGTTTTTTATTGTTTTAAAATTCGGCCCGAAAGTTTAATTTCATTTGTAATTCAGTCCCCCTTGCTGTTATGCGTTTCGGCCAGAAGGGTTTATTGCGCGCGAAGCCCCTCCCCTCCTTCGCGCGTTTCAACCTGGCCCTTTTCTTTTATTTTATTTTTGAATTGACCCCGAAATCTCATTTTTTCATACAATTTGATCCCCTTCTTAGTATTCTATAATTATTCACTTTATCCTTATAGTTATATATATTATTAATAATTATTATTATCATTACTATTATTAATTACTACTATTAATATTTGTAGCTGCGTGTATATATGTACATATTATTATTATGATATTATTATTGTTATTCTCACACTTATATTATTTTATGTATGTGCAATATTATTATTACTTTTATTTTCATTATTATTATATTATCATTTTAATCTATATATTTCCATTATTACTATTATTATTACTATGATCATTATTGTACTATTACTTGTACATATTTTTTTTTGCATTATTATAATTATTATTATTATCATTATTACCATACTATTATATTATTATAGTATTTACTATTATTATATATTGTCATTATTATTGTTATATTTTCTGCATTACTATTATTTTTTTATTTTATTATTATTATTGTTATTAGTATATGTGCATATTATGTGTTTTCTTCATTATTATTACGGTATTTATATTGTTTTGGACATATAGCGTATTAACTACTATTATTAATATATTATTATTATCGTCACGTTTATATTTACATGTTGTATATATTGCATATTGTTATTATCGTTATTATACTTATATTATCATTTTGTATATATTTTGTATTATCATCATTATTCATCGCATGACCCTATTTCCGTTTTTCAAATAATGTTTCTTTAAAACATAGTTTTTCATCAATTTCACCCTAAAAACTAAATTTTTCTAAAGTGAGGCAATGTTCCGTATTTGGAAATTCGAGAGACCGTGCCCTATGTGTTGGGTCTCGGTTCTCTTGCTTGACCAAATAATCGAATAACCTTTGTTATTTTAATAAATGAGTCTTAGTGATTAAGAGACGACCTTGGATTTGAGGATTGAAATTATCGTGTCCTATGTATTGGATGTGATATTTGGTCCCTCCGAAACAAGGAAATCTTAATATTCTAAGAAGACTCAAACATTTCCAAAAGACCCAAATTTCTAAATTCATTTCTAATTTTGTTAAATTTTCGACATTGGGACATTAATTAATCAATTTGGTACCAATTTTGGGCGTTGCGAGGGTGCTAATCCTTCCTCACACGTAACCGACTCCCGAACCTATTTTCTCAAATGTTCGTAGACCATGGACCCCGTTTAGTAAACCGAAATGTTTCATTAAAACAAAGGTGATCCGATCACACCTAATAAAAGGTCGGTGGCGACTCCCGTTTTTATTCATTTTCAAAACCCAAGTTCGATCTCCGTTTTGTCAAAAAAATGGTTACGACAGCTTGGCGACTCCACTGGGGACCCTTGAGAGTCAGGCCGTAAATTGATTGATTTTTGTCCCTTTGATTGAAAATTTGGAAAATTGTTTTGAAAGATCGTGTTTCTCTTTGATGCATTTGCTTGTGCTATAGTGTCGAGTCTCGTAAAATACTTTGGCATTGCATTGCACGACCATTGCGGTCACACCCTTAAGTGGGAGTGAGAAACTACTCTTTCGTGAGGTTTTTACCTCCGTGCAAGATAGTGGATCGCTTTCGGGATACATCCGTACCTATGTCTTCGTGAGATTTTTATCTCCGTGCAGCCATAGGGAAATGTATTCCCCTAAACTGAACTCGGTCCATATGAGCCTATAATGGGTGAGGATCGAGGAATCTGCTGGTTCAGGTACCTTTACTCTAGAACCGAACCACATGTAGAGAGACCTAAGAGCCTGTCGTAGATAGAGCCGTGCAAACTCTAGTTGTTACCCCAAATACGAGTTTGATTACCTCCTGTTTGTTTTAAGTTCCTTTTGTACCTGGTACTAACTTGTGGTGTTTCATTTTCATTGCATGGCATTTCATTATAGAAAGGGTGTTGATCCACATTCGATTGCTAGATAGAAAAGCTTGACATGGAAAAGGGGCTTCTTAATAGAGTGGAGGATAATGCGACCGTTCAGGTGTGGTCCGAAAGAATACAGCGAGAAAAAGGAGATAGCTTGACAGTAGGGTGTGAGTCAGAGTTGTGGGATTTCACCCGCGTCAGTGTGGCTCAAAATGACCTGCGAGAACTAAAGGAAATATGGGATTCCTGGGGCGATAAGGACAAGCAACTGTTCTACCATAATTACGGTGATCTGCAATATCTGTTGGACATCAAGGTAGACGAGTACTTACTCCGAGCTATAACCCAATTTTGGAACCCTGCGTATAGTTGCTTCACTTTTGGAAAAGTAGATTTGGTTCCAACTATAGAAGAGTACACAGCTTTGTTTCAATGTCCGAGAATTCAAACTGATAAGGCATATTCAAGGTTTGCTAATGTGTCGACATTCTCAAAAAGGCTAATGAACATCACAGGAATGAGTGAGCAATGGATTACGGCCCGGATCAAACAAAAGGGGGATTGTAAGTGCATTCCATGGAAACACTTGAAGGACTTGATCATTGCACATCCTGATAAGAAAAAGAGGGTCGACGTCTTCGCTCTAAGCATCTACAGTTTGGTCATCTTCCCCAAAGCATTAGGGCACATAGAGGATGCGGTTTCGGACCTATTTGATAAACTCGACAAGGGAGTCACACCTATCCCCGCAATTTTGGCCGAAACCTTCAGATCATTGAACGCCTGCCGAAGAGCGGGCGAAGGAAGGTTCATAGGATGTGCACAACTGTTGCTTTCATGGTTTCATTGCCGCTTCTGGAAGATGGAAAAAGTCTCATGCAAAATTTTTTTTGAAAACTACTCCCCTCTGAAAGAATTAGCGGATACTCCAAGGCGGGACGACCTATCAGGAGAGAAATGGATAGCGATCCTCCAAAATTTGCAAGTGGAAGATGTAGAATGGAAGACTCCGTGGATGATCCCTGACGAAATTTTGTATCGATGCGGAGAGTTCGACTGGGTCCCTTTACTCGGAATATGGGGAGCTGTTGGGTACGCCCCATTGCTAGTAATGAGACAGTATCAATCGAGGCAATTTATACCGGCGACATATGGATTAGCCCAGTGTGAGTTTTCGTACAAGGACGATAATTATAAGAAGAAAGTTCGTGAGATATCAGATGCATGGACTCAAACTCGAAAAATGAAGAGACTCGCCATAAGGCCGATGATTACGCCTGAATACGATCGATGGAGGGCCAAAAGAGTAAATGACAACATCCTAAGGCCTACCCAAGGGAATGCTCGACCAGTAGAAGAACAGCTGCAAGTAATCCCGTCCGAATCGGAGATTATCAAGCAAGATTTCGAGAAAAGGAGCCGAGAATTGGGTAAAAAGATAGAGCAGCTAGAAGAGGAAAAGATGCGGTTAGGGTTAGATGTTGACCTCCACAAATTTGAGGCCGAAAAATTGAAAAAAGGAAAGAACAAGGCTGAAGAGGATTTGGATAGTCTAAAGACGGACTATAAGAAGCTACGCATGTCCATCAGAACTGCTGGTTTGGGCAAAACGTCAGAACAATGGCGACAGGAAATTAAAGAAGAAAAGTCCAGAGCCGATCAGTGGGAGAAGAAATTCCAAGATGCTCGAGAACGAGAGGATGCTTTGAAAAAGAGCCTGTTGGAAAGCCAAAGTGAAAAGGAGAGGTTACGCGCCCAAGTAGCAGAATTAGAAAGGTCACTGCATCTGCACCGTAGTCGTAACTCGGTAGTCGAATTAAGAGCCAGTCAAAACAAAATCGAGGAGATGAGAGGAAGGATAGGGGAGCTCGAGGCTGCACTACAAGATAGCAAAATTCGATTTGAGCTCCTTGAAGTGAACAATGAACACTGGAAGGAGCAACTCCACCGTTCCCAGGAACAGATCAGAAACAGAGACTACGTAATGGGCGAAGCTGTGGCTCAAATCCGAGAGGCGGCCGATCATTTGCAAACCTTGGCGGTTCGGGCCGACACGTTAAGTCTGATGTATGAGTCAGGATCGAAGCGAGGCCAAAGTTTAGCTTGGCTTCTTAGGAAAATTAAGGATTTAGGCATTAGGGCAAGGTCGTATATGTAATCGTCCGTTCTATGAAAGGAAATTCGTTTTCTAGTAAAGTTTATCTAATGGGATTGAATCAAATCAACACTTTTTCTTCTTGCATTCATTCCATGCATTGCATTCCATCCATTCGCATACATCGCACCATTTGCATCAAAAAGGAGCCTAATTGGTTAAAAACGTGACAGAAGTTACCCTGGAAACCGACGAGGATCAGCCTATCATACATTACTACAACACTCGTTGTAAGGCAAAAGCAATGGACCAAAGATACGAACAGTTCCAAAAGGACATGGAAGACCAAATGAAGAAGTTTCAGAAAGAATTGAAAGACCAGATGGAAAAGGCTCAAAAGGATATGGTGGCCCAAATGACCCAATTAATGAGTGGGATAACAAACAAAGGAAAAGACCCTACAACTAGTACCGGGAAAGAAAGCGAAGGCCATCCTCTAGGATTTACTCCACCCCATGGGGTCTGGCCTCAAAAGGAATTTACAGGCCTGGAACACCCACTGTATTTCCACCTGCCCATCTAGGACAATGAGTACTTGCATCAAGTCACGGAACTAACCCAGCTGACCCTATTGTCCCAGATTTGGATGATCCTGTGGAACTAGCTAAGTTAAGAATGAAGGATCAGGGCGCTCAAGACAAGTTTAAAGATCTGGAAGAAAGACTCAGGGCAGTAGAGGGAACTAGAGCCTCTTCCGCAATGAGCGTCAAAAAGCTCAGTTTGGTTCCTGGTCTGGTCTTGCCCCCAAAATTTAAAGCACCAGACTTTGAGAAATACGATGGAACAAGGTGCCCAAAGGCGCATCTCATCATGTTTTGTCGAAAAATGGCCGGTTATGAGGACGAAGACAAGTTGCTGATACACTGCTTTCAAGAAAGCTTGATAGGGTCAGCTCTCCGATGGTACAATCAACTAGGAAGAGAAAAGATCCAATCATGGGATGACTTAGCTGCAGCATTCTGTGAAATATAAACACGTCTCCGACATAGCGCCTGATCGCCTAACATTGCAGATGATGGAAAAGAAGCCATCTGAGACCTTTAGGCAATATGCTCAAAGGTGGAGAGACGTCTCGGTTCAAGTGGAACCTCCACTAACCAAGACGGAGATCACAGTCCTTTTTATTAACACTTTAAAGCGCCATTCTATGACAAACTGGTGGGGAATGCCACAAAGGATTTCGCAGATGTCGTAATATCTGGAGAGCTTATCGAAAACGGCATCAGGAACGGGAGAATGGAAGGGTCTGAAAGCTCTAAAAGGCCATTTAAGAAGAAGGAGCCAGAAACCCATATGGTAGGGACCGAGAATCACTACACTCCTAATCCATACCCTATCCAACCTCGACCTCAATTCCGCCCAACTCCAAACCTCTACTTTCCTCCTCAGAACCTCTATTATCAAACCCCTCCCCCTTATCCCGTCTATACCGCTGATGCCCAAAGACCACTCACCATCTTCTCACCAAATACCACAATCGCTCCGAGCCAACCCAGAAATGAACCAAGGCCAACGAGACCCAACCCCGAAAAACCTCAGTTTGCCCCTATTCCCATGACATACGGGGAACTGTGCCCAAAGTTGCTAGAGAAACAACTAATAGCACCGCATTACATAGCACCTTTGAAACCTCCCTATCCTAAATGGTACGATCCTAATGCTAGCTGCATGTACCATGCTGGAAACCGGGGGCATTCCACGGATAATTGCATAGCCTTTAAAAGAAAGGTTCAGAGTCTAATTGATGCGGGCATTCTACGTTTTGATGGGATCAGTGCGGTGGCCAGAAATCCGCTCCCTAACCATACTGAAGGGAACGTGAACGTGGTGACAAATGAAGATGGCCGGCGAGCTAAAAGTCGTGTCTCTGAAATAAAGACGCCATTGGGGAAAATATGGGAAATAATGATGAAAAAGGGTTTGCTTGGTCCGCTTGACAAAAGTTCCAAGGAGGAAGATACAGAAGGTCAAAGTTTTTGTGTCTTTCATGGCATAGAAGGGCACCGCATCCAATCTTGTGAGAAATTTAAAGAATTGCTCCAAGATATGATGAACAATAAGGAGTTTGAGGTCTATGATAAAAAGGAAGAGATCATCGAAAAAGATGTATGTGCATCCGAAGATCGATCATCAGGACCCCCTTATAGTGCCGACCGACCTTTGATAATCTACTACGAGGCAAAAAGGGAGGAGCCGAAACCAAAGATGATAATTAAGATGCCAACTCCGTTCCCTTACAAGGAGGACAAAGCAGTGCCTTGGGAATATGATGTCAACATTACCCTGCCAGAAGCTACGAAGGAAGCGTTAGCAAAGTAGGGATTTCACCCGTAGCGGAAGGTGTTTTCTCCCAAGATGGTCGAACCGGAAAAGAAAGTCGTAAACGCGAGTCAAAAGGGGAAAGCGCCGATGCATGAAACCGAGGCTGAGGTTGAAGTACAATCTGGACAAGAATCTAAAAGGCCCGTAAGTGAGGACGAAGCACACGAATTTTGAGGTTCATCAAGCACAGCGAGTATAACATTGTGGAGCAATTGAACAAGCAACCAGCAAAGATCTCAGTGTTATCTCTACTGTTAACTCAGAACCACACCGAAACGCTCTATTAAGTGTGTTAAGCCAAGCATATGTACCGAGTAATGTACCCGTGGAAAAACTTGATAGGTGGGCAAATAACCTAAACGCAGATAATTTCATCTCCTTCAGCGATGATGAAATACCACCAAATGGAAGGGGCTCCGTCAGGCACTACTATATCACGGCCTATTGCAAAGGTTACATAGTACCAAGTACTCATTGATAACGGGTCTGCGCTTAACGTCATGCCTTTAGCAACACTATCCAGAATGCCGGTGGATATGTCTTATTTGAGACCTTGTCATTCCACGGTCAGAGCGTTTGATGGGACGCGACGAGAGGTCATGGGAAAGATAGAGATCCCTCTAGAAGTGGGCCCATGCACATACAATATTGAATTCCAGGTCATGGACATTGCACCTTCATACAATTGCCTCTTAGGGAGACCTTGGATCCATTCTGCTGGGGCAGTCCCTTCATCTCTCCACCAGAAAATGAAGTTTTCATGGATGATCGCTTGATCACAGTCGCTGGTGAGGAAGACATCGTCGCGTCTATCTCCGCTGATGCACCCTACATCGAAGTGAACAAAGATGCAGTAGAATGTTCCTTCCGCTCCTTTGAATTCATCAATGCTACTTTCGTCACTGAAGGAAGTAAAGCTCCCACGCCCAAGTTATCAAAGAATACCAGGATGGGAATCAAACTAACGGTTGGAAAAGGAGCCCGAGCAAGGAAAGGCTTGGGGAAATACCAGCAAGGGATGGTAGAGCGCTAAAACCGGTACCCCACAAGGCTCGATACGGCTTAGGATTTAAGCCCGACATGCAGCAAAGAAGGAAACAATTGCAAAGGGAGCAAGAAAGAAGGATCGCAAGAGTCACAGGTCGAGAATTAGAGTGGGAACCCATAACATATCCGCCTTTGTCGAAAACATTTACCTCGGCCGGAATTATATTCCGGGAGAAGAGGACCCACGGAGTATGGTGTCATGGGTGAAAAGGGTCTACAGGACTTCAGCATAAATGTCATTGGCAAAGGGAATAATGCGATTGAAAACTCTTCGATGATACGCCCTTGTCCTCCAGGATTCACTTTGAACAATTGGACTGCTGTGGATCTCCTTGTAGTTTCCAAATCCCCTCCGGAGTAATGCTCAGTATTAACCTTTTGTATACCCCTAAGCTGTAGGGGAATATGTTGTGAGAGTTTATTTTGTCTATCTAGCTTTTAAAATGAAACATGAATAAAGATGCATTTTGTCGCGTTCTTTCATTCTCATTGGTTCCACATTCATTTCTTTCTTTACCCGTCCCTAATATCCCATATCATCATGTCACGTTTATAGGACCCGATACCTCGATGTCCCTCTATAGTCTTCTTTTTTTTTTACTTTTCAGGTGCTCGGATATCAACGACATGAACAATCCTGTTATGAGTCCTAAAATCGACTTCGAGAAGCTATTTGTGTAGGAGAATTCGAGGCTGAAGAAGATGCCGAAGACTATGCCTCTTCCCCAGACCTACTGAAAATGGTAGAACAAGAGGATAAACAATTTTGCCCTATCAAGAATCGGTCGAGACAGTGAATTTAGGAAGTGAAGAAAAGAAGCAAGAGGTAAAAGTCGGGACCTCCATATCTGAAGACACCAAACATGATCTAATCACCTTGCTTCATGAGTACAAAGACGTGTTCGCATGGTCGTATCAAGATATGCCAGGTTGAACGAAGATGTAGCGGTCCATAGACTCCCACTGAAACCTGAATGCAAGCCTATCCAACAGAAGTTAAGGCGGATGAGGCCAGAAATGCTCTTAAAGATAAAGGAAGAAGTAAAGAAACAATTTGATGCTGGATTCCTGCAAGTCTCTAGATATCCAGAATGGGTAGCTAATATAGTCCCAGTACCGAAGAAAGATGGCAAAGTACGAATGTGTGTGGATTACCGTGATTTGAATCGAGCCAGCCCTAAAGATAATTTCCCGTGCCGCACATTGATACATTGGTAGATAACACGGCGAAGAATTCGTTGTTCTCCTTCATGGATGGATTTTCGGGCTACAACCAAATCAAATGGCTCCCGAGGATATGGAGAAAACTACGTTCACGACGATGTGGGGGACATTCTGCTACAAAGTGATGCCGTTCGGTTTAAAGAATGCCGGGGCAACATATCAAAGAGCCATGGTGACACTGTTCCACGACATGATGCATAAGGAAATAGAAGTCTATGTCGACGATATGATCGCCAAATCTCAAGGAGAAAGAGAGCATGTTGAAAACCTCCGGAAGCTGTTCGAAAGACTGAGAAAATTCCAACTAAAGCTTAACCCGCCAAATGTACCTTTGGGGCTACCTCGGGAAATTATTGGGATTCATCGTCA